>VYZR01031101.1:5677-16638 GCA_013400675.1 Oxylabes madagascariensis
TTTTTTTGGTCTCTGCACATTATTTTGTTAAAGTAGAACAGAGAGGAAGAAAATTTCAAGAAATACAAGAGATGATTCTTTAGAGTAATAGATAGCTTTCCAGAGAAAACTTAGGCATTCTCTTTAATAATATTGATATCTTCTCATAAGATATCCCTCATGTAAGAATGAAAACAGATAAGGTGTCAATGTTCCCATGCATTATACCCTCATTTCTCTTTTGTAAGTTATTATCTCAAGGCTACAAATTTTCCAGGGAGTTTTAGGCAGTTCAGAATATGTGTCCTTAAACACAAAAGTCACTCAATGTTTATGATTGTCTCTCCCCCATATTCAAAGTGCTAGTAAATACTGTTTTCTTGTGGTTACTCTCAACTAGCAGAAGAAAAGCCTGATGAGAATGTAAGTGCCCTGACTGAGGCTATGCAGTTTTACCCCCTATTTCCCTGGATTCCTCTGGATATCCATTCCTTAACTATCATACGTGAAACATCCAGTCATTTCTATGTTCTGACAGGTATTTCTGATCTTAATGAGCAAGACTCAGTGTCATACAGGTCACTACACATGAAAGCAGCCTGGCTATGCCTGGAAACCCACCTACATACATTCCTTATTCAGATGCACCCCACTGCAACAGGCACCATTGCAAGGTTTCTGTGCCCTGTTCATCAATCTAAACTATTTTGCTGTCTCAGTCCTGTTTGCAGCAGACAGATGGTAATATTAAGACATTGCTATATTTCAGACTGGAGCCCCGCAGAGCTGCCTCAGCAAAGCAAAAGCCTGGCTGGCACAGAGCCCGGGCTCCCCTCGCAGCCCCCGTGGGTGCTCCCTTTTCCAGGGCAGCGTGCCTGCTGCACTTGCTCTGTGAGTAAATCAAGCCGAGCACACACAGTCCATCAAACCAACTTTTTACAGCTTCAGAAATAACGAAAAGGAAGCATAAATTTAACAGTAGCAACACCAAAGTAGAAACACCCTCTTCTGCAGCTGAGTTTCCTGTCACATCACTGGGTGTTGCGGTCCTGAAAATTGTGGGGTTTGGGTCCGAAAGTGCCTTCCTCTCCATCCCGACACTGCTCAACCTCCCCAGGTGACTATCACTCTGTTAGAGTTTCTAGATCCTCGGAACAAACCGCGTTAAATAATTGACACTTTCCTTTGTTTGATTCAGCATACAGCTTTTGCCAGTGTTCAGACACTAGGGACCACAAAGCAGCCACTATAAATTTCCAAAATGCACTGTGCTGGTTTAGACTTTCCTCTCTGATGCTTTTCCCAGTATTAACTCTGTATCTTCTCAAAATTACACATTGTCAAATTAAGCACAGTTGGTGGCACAATTATTATTGTTAAGTAAAGCCAGTGAAAGAACATTCGTTTCTTATAGAACAACAAGGATTTTTACAGAATTCCTGTCTTGGTTCCACACTTTTTAAAAAATCCACTTTTTCTTAATCTCCTAAACTTGGGCTAAGCAGAGTTTTGAGGTTTGCATAGCTGTTCTCCAGCTGAGTGTTTCCTTTTAGATATGCACACCTCCTTGTTGGACATTCATTATCAAACCTTGTGTTTGCCTTTTATCTACAAGTCCTCTTCAGTGTTCAGCATAAACTACATGGACACCTTGCAGATTGACATTTCTTCATTCATGCTTTACCTTAAACAGCATGCGAAGACATCAAAGAAGAGGAGCCGACTTTGATGTTACAAAATGAAAAACGCCTCATGATTTGCCAAGACCAGGGGAACTTGTAGTTTGCTCTTTTTTTTCCCTTAAAGAAATACTACCGCTTTCCCCACGGATATGTGAAAATCTTTGCCATTTTCACCAAACCTGTATAAACATTTTGTTCCCAGTAAAAAAACAAGCCAGATCTCATTGCAGTCAGTTAAAAATGGGCCCCAGGAACTAAACTACAGTGGCTTGAACACACCCTTTATTTAAAGAGCTTTTTTGTTTCTCACCTGTGACTTCGCACACTATGAGTGTCATGACCCCGAGCATCACCTCTCTAATAATGATAATGATGGTGCATGTGCAGTGTTTTTCATTCACAGGTTTAGAGAGATTTAGAAAAACATGGTCATTCCTCCACTGTAGATAAAGGAATTGTGCAATGAGAGATGTTATTTGGTTTGGCCATGACAGCAAATAGCCAGCAATAAAACAGAGCTGTCCCAATTCCTTGCGGACACTTGGCTCAGCAGCTCACTCTGGTCATGGAATCAAAGGTGATTTCCTCAGCACCATAACAGACACAAAAAGTGCCAATAACCCTGGGAGGAGGCCGGGCATACCCTGTCAGAAGATGCCACAGAGCGCAAGAGGAAAGACCGGATTTGGATCAGAACTCGAGTTCCTATTGTTTTGAATACTGGGAAGGGAGGTTTGCTTTGCGTGTTTTCTTCCACTGTTTGAAGTGAAGAGCTGCCCTGTCCTTATAAGGACAGAAGGAATGTGCATAATTAGTCCAAGGCTAGAGAACAGAGACATTCAAAATGAACATTTGTTATTGATTTCCCAGGCTGCAGTGGAACTGAGAAGAATCTCATGAGAGGAAAAGATAAGTAATTAAATGTGATTTGCTCGAATGCTGCCAGGGTAGGTCATTTCGTATGTATCATTCAACTGCATTGCTTGAGCATAAAGTGCAGAGTCCCTCTCCCTGGCACAAAACCCTTTGATTAACCAGCCTCCCTTCACTGGTGGAAGGGGCCAGCCCTTTTGTTGTTTTGCTGCCGGCAGTGTTGCTTGTGCTATTTCTTTAAGACTCCTCATCAGATGTGGTTTGTCAGGAACATGCCCAGACTGTAAGTCAGAACAGAGCTCATTTTCTTTGATGTGCATTTGTAGTGTGCCTGCTCCCAAAGGAGGGGAATGAAAACTTTGGTCACACTGTTAATCTGCAGGAGCTATATTTTAAGCAACTGGATGTGAATGGACTATGCACAAACTACAACGTTGGCTACTCCTTTCAAACAGAATTTTATCAATAATTGGTGCCAACACAAGAACATATGTCAAACACTTAACCACAACCAACTCGGGAGGAATGTGTTTAGTCCAGACCTTCTGCTATAGAAAGACTTTTTGTTTTCAGTTTAGGGCCCGAATTTTTCCAAAACAACACAAATAGCTGCTTTAACCTCATTTATTGTTGTATTGTGCTCAAGACCAGCACAGATATGATCAGTTTGGCTGCTTGGCTCTGGTGTTATAGGTTTTGTACTCGAGGCTTTTACCCTCAAGCAAGTGTTTTGCGTACTAAAATATCTGAAAGTGAAAGGGTTACACTTCCTTGAAGGTCCACTTGAATGGCTGTGAGAAGAAAGCCAAAATGGTAATCACATCCCTATGAGATCATATTGAAAGCAGCCATGCCTATTGCAGAGTCTTCTGATGTTGCAGGGGTCTGTAAAACATTTAATCACTGGAGTTTCAATAAGTTGAGATTTGTTGTGAGTACTGTAGAGAGCACTCGTCTTAGATGAAATGCTGCCTGGTAATGCTCTTACAGCTACATGAGCCAGACTGCAATCGAATATCCATGGTGATTTAGCCTTGCACCGTCATCCCAGAGAAGGGGATGCAGGATTTTCACAGCTACATAGCAGTGGATTAATATAACTATTCATTACAATTCATGGGAGGCCTGATCCAGCCCCTGTCAGTGGAAGGAATGATGCCATTTGATTTTATTGCAAGTTTGGATGGGGCTTTGTGTGTCTAATCCTGTAACTGCCCTCCACTACCACAGAAGCTTCTCCAGGGCTCTCTATTACTCTGCTGCCCAGGTGACACCGCTACAGCTGCTGGTTTGCTCTTATTCTTCAGTGGAGCCCAGGTGATCCTAATTCTGCCAGGCAGGTAAGCACTGCCACTGAGAGGTTTAATAGCTAAACCTTGTCCACCTTGCCTTTATTTATTCAAGCTTGTGAAGTTCTGACTGACCTAAAATTTAAGTTTGGCATAAACCACGTCAACGCCTGTCTCGGAAAGAAATGAATAATGGAGTTTTGAAGATGGCTCTACAAAAACTCCCAGATGAGACTGTGTGTGGATGAAACCCTAGTAGCTCCACTCACAACGTACTTCTCCTCTGGCCCAAAGTGTGCAGGGAGCCAAGAGACAATCCTCATTAGCCTATCTTCATTAAACTGCCAGCAATCTCTATCCAGTTAAGCTTGCACCAAATAAACCTTTTATTAAGACTGTATTTTGAAGGAGCCCTTCTCCACCAATGGCATGGTTTGAAGCTTACTTTGAAAGATGCAGAAACCAAGCTAAATGTGGATTAAGATTAAAGAGCAAATCACTTACACAGTGGGTCAATCCAGATGACCCCTTCTGGTTTCTTGCAAAGATCCAAACCTATAAACTGTCAATGGAACTTGAAATACTGAAGAAATTGGAAGGGTAGTTTATGCCTCTTAAGTGGTTTATGCCTCTCAAAACAAAACAAACACCTAAGCCCATTTTATTATAAAGGTTCTGTCTTTGCTGCCATTACTGAGCAGCAGAATGAGCAAGTTTGTAGGCACCAAGGGTGAAAGATGGTTCAGTATATGGTTATACTTTGTCCTTTGTGCCTATACAATCCAAATACACATTAGATGAGAAAACCTACCTGGGGTGCTGGAGCCAAACAAATGAAAAGGATGCCTCTGACCAAAGAGCACTGAGTTTTCAGACAGCTCCTGAAATATGCCAGGTTTGAGAATGGAAACCTCAGAGCATCAATCCTTTCCCTTTGGCTGTCAGGCTCTTGCAAAAGAACAGAAGAGGTTTTCCAGCAGATATTTTGAGTGTCAGGAAAAAAAAAACCCTCATGAATTAATGTGGATTTTGAGGAAAATGATATTGCCTAAAAATACCATTGTTAGTACAGACTTTTTTGACAGACTTGGCAGGTTTCTATAGCACCTTCTGACTATATGAAGTTGTGTGTGTGACTTAACCTTTTTATTTCTGCCTTTTGGAGTTTAGTCTCTGTCACTGTTGCCCTCTTCATTCAACTCTTCTGAACCCTCAGTGCTCCTGACACTCATTGTTATTCTGCTCTCTGCTTTCAACAATATTCCAGTGAGATTCCCTCCCTGTCACAGCACTGACTCGGTCTACCTTAGAAAACTCTAAGGATCTGTTAATCTCTAAGAGACAAGTGAATATTTCTAGTTTCAGTATCGTTATTAACTGATCAAAATGCCAGGATTAAAATGTTTAACAGAAAATAATGTGTTCTCAATGTTATTTATACCATTCCCAGCAAAAAAGATTTCATATTTTAGCGTTTTGCTGTGCTTGAGGGTTGAACATTTTTAAGCACTGTTAAACATCACATTCACTTCCCACCTGCTTTGCTGCTACTGCCCAAGTCCCACACCGTGGTCCCAATTTCAGGCTGCCTATCAGATGTTGTTGAAAAGAGCTCTTTGGAGGCATAAGGATTAGCCAGGTGAATTCCTGTGTGATCCCTTTGTTTCACAGGCCAAACCCTGAAAAGCACACCATCTATAAGCCACTAATGCCCCTTTTCGTGCACCCGAAATGAGGTCTGGTCAAATCACCATAAATATTCTCATTAAGCATTAGCTGATTCTTAAGGAAATAGTTGTCAGTATCAACAGCAAGAAACCCTTTTTAGCTTTGTAAAAGCTGTGTGGCAGCAGACTAGAGATGGGAAGGTAAAGGAAGCAGATTAAGCTCTCATGCAGCGTTGTGCCAGTTTAAGACACCCACACCCTGTCACAAACTACACCCTCTTCTGTAGCAGCAGCAGCCACTTCTCTGCCATTTTTGATGTGTTCTGACAGCAGGGAAATTCCCCAGCCTGCAAGGGCCTTATTTCTGGGCATGGTTTCAGCCAGGCCCAGGACTCAGTGAGCTGCATCCAGCAGGGACTGCAGCTGCCCGAGGCCAGGCTGCAGCTGCTGCTGCTCCTGCACTCCCTGCAGCCCCCTTGCAGCGCTGCCAGGACCCTCTGACACCCCAGTATCTTGCTTGAACATGCCCAGTAGAGCCCCAAGAGAAAAAAAAAAATGCTCCCCGCCCTCTCTGAAACCCCACCTCATATCAAAAGACTAAACCAGCCACAAACAAAAGCGGAGGCCTAAATACTCTACAGTCAGTAAGAGCACAAAGAACCACCAGAACCACAAGAGCACAACCACCATCCAGCACAAAGGCTTGAGAGCTTTGGAGAGGACAGGAGCACCTGTTTGCTGCACGCCTCAAGGCAGTCTCTGCCTGCTGAGAAGCCTTGGGAAGCGTCTCCCCAACACTCAAGACTTTATCCCATCCCTCAGACACATGCAGCGAGGGCTGCTGCCAGGACTGTACTGCTATGCTGAAATACCTGCCAGCATTGCCTATCTTGGTAATATTTGGTAGTGCAGGTTTGGGACCTTTCTGCTGCATCATGATCTCTGAGAATTTCATAAATAAACCCATTCATTACTAGCATAATGGACTGATCTCATGTAGCTGTAAACTCTGGTTAAGGGAGCTGGTCCATTTCCTCCACACTGGCAGATAACAAGCATTGCACAGCAATGACCCAAAAACTTCTGTGAAATCTTCCAGAAAACAAGGGCTAGGCTGTATTTTTCGCTTGGCACTACAGTTCTAGGACATAGTGCCACTGTAATGTCAGATTCTCATTTATCTTTCTCCCATTGCTCTTCTGCAATTTTGGGAGAAAACCACTTCACCTGTCTTCAAAAAGACCTAAGAAATGCTACTGGATTTTGAATTATTACACACATCCATCTAAAAATATCATCTACCTACTTGTCTCCTTACCTGAGAAGCTCAGAAGTAGAACTTAGACATGTGAACTCCATCAGTAAAAAGCAAACAAGGAAGAGGGGAAAAAAAGTCAATCTATTGCAAATGGCCAATACAGCAAAAAAGAGCTGATGCTTATTGCCAATTGAGGTACTATATTATCAAACAAAATGATTAAGGACTTAGCTGGGTCTAACAAAATACATGAGCAATTTAGGGTCTTACTGTAAAAAAATAGCAGTATTTTATTTGATTCATCCGCAGCACAGCAGCCTTAACAATGTGCTTGTATGTTCCAGGGCCTGAGAGCTTACAGGACATCAGGTCTCCTTTGCATGAAGATGTAGATTTGTTCATCCTTAGTTCCCTCAAGGAGTCGGTTACTCATGGGTTGAAGTTAAAAAATTTGGGTTGAGCACTTAGATCTCAAAGACTGAAAAATGGGACTGTTAAAAAATTAAATCAGGAACACCTTAGAAAAAAGGCCACGATAAAGAAACTGTGTGTATCTTGTCCTAACTGGATTGCTGGTGATCAGGCATGAAGTAGCCAGCAATGATACACCCTTCTGAAAACTCAAAGTTTCAGCTGAGAGATCAAGTCTGGAATTAAAACAGAGTTAAATTTAAATTCCAGAGTTCACTGGATGCTGTACTGGAGTAAAAGAAAGTCTGTCCTATCCTTTGAATTGAAGCAGCTTAGCAAGGCAAACTTAAAGCTGACTCTTATACTTAGAGCATCTCTCCACATTGAGCATTTTCATCCTTCAGTCTCTAGCTGAGCATCATTACAAGCAAACAATGCAAACTTGTCACAGATCCTCAAGCTTTACAATTTACAACCTGCTGCAAAACCACACTTGAGCCAAGGCTTTCATGGAACCTGCTAGAGCACTCATGGGATTACTGCCCCAAAGTCTGCCTTCTGCCGCCTGTTGGAGCCTAAGAGACTTTGGAACATCACAAATTCATTTTCCACATGGAAGATGATTTTCAGATTAATTTCTCTCTTCTATCCTTAAGATAGTTTTCCACCCAGAATTCTGAGAAAAAGAAGGGGGGCAGGAGGGTGTGGGGGGTGTGGTGAATCCTGGCTCACTGCAGTCTATATCAAAAGTTACCAGGGTTACAAACCAGTTAGGAAGCAAGCTGACAGACCTAACCAAGACTGCTGGGCCCCCTGAAGGAAAAAAGAAATGACTGAAAGACATCAGAGGAGGAAAAATAAAAAATTAAAGTCCATCCTGTTGTGCTAAGCTGGTCAGAGCATGCCCACTTCATCCTATTTAGGGTGAAAGTGTCTAATATTATATCCGACTGGAAAAAAAAATACTAAAGCAAGAAACTTAATTCAAAAGTTCTGAGCATTTTTCACGCTTTTCCCCTGCCAGGGGGTGCTGCTGAGGGGCCCCCTTGCAGACAGGGGCAGGCACAGCCTCTGCTGGGCTGTGGGGATCCCTCGGCAGCCACGGCCAGAGACAATTCCAGCGGTGATTTTCATCAAAGTGACAGAAACAGAGCTGATCAAAACAAGCAGAAGGCACTGTTCTGTTTGGTCTGTACACTCTGTACGCTGCCACTTGGGAACTTAATTAGTCCACATGCTTTGTGTTTCTATCTTGAGTCTGATGGCATACAGCTGTTCTTTTCAGCATCGCTGCCCTTTCCCTGCTGTTGGGGTATGCTTGGAAATAGAAAAGGTGAGATTGCCTCGAGTGTAACCCTCTGCTAGCCCTTGCTGATTGCCTAAAAAGGAGCGTTTTGGCCCAAATCATGAGGGAAATTGTTTCATTACCTCATGGGAGTTTTCCCACATGGCCGGGGATGGGGAGGAATCCCAGAGTCTCAGAGTGCTGCTCCCATCACAGGGCCACAGTGCAGAGCCAAAATGCTGAAAAGACAAAAAATGAACCTTTTCAGGGCAATCTTACTGCTGGGGTGAGAGAGAATCATTCTTGAGTCATTGTCAGCATGAGGTGAGGGGACAGAGTTGATTCTGCTTCCCACCTCAGCTGAGGTGGATTTGGGGCAGAAGAACAAGCCCTGGACATGAAGTATCATATTATTTCAGGATATTGAGACCTGGCACTTTCCCCATGGCCTGCCATGGCAGATAGTGACCAAGACTGTGCAAGGATTTAGAAATAAAAAAAAATACTCCAGGACCGAGGTTGTGGTGATCCATTCATATTAAAATGCAGCAAAAAAATATCTACTGAAGATGCCCAGCTGGCCAATGAAGCCAAAACTGGGAGAAGACTCAGGAATGAGGCGTGAGCTCCCACTCCTGGTTGCCTCTGTGTTCAGCATCAGGTTGAGCCTCAGCACCCCTATTTACAGCCCAGGAAGGAGGACAAAGCTGGCTTTATAGCCTGAGTCTGCCCAGGGAATGCCCCTATGCACTACATCTAATAAATGAAGGTCTTTAAAAGCCCTTGGCTGATGTCATTCCTTGCACAGGGTGCCACAGCCTTGGCCTTTCAGCTGGGACATTCATATCTCCCAGCTGGAATGCAGCCGGCATCCCCAGGCCTGGCTGCAACCTCCCAGCTCAGAGAGCAACTAATTCTTCTGAGCAGTCAAGAAGTTACATATCCATCTCCTCCTGAGGTTTAACCATATCAGTATCCTCCACCTCCTGCCTCACCCCATTAGTTTTTGTCTCCTGTAATCATTTTTTCTCTCATATTCCAGAAATCCCTGCTTCTCTACCTTGACAGTGATGTTAACGTCAGGTGCAGCACATCATGTCACACTCATGAGTTTTACATTCCTGTGACATGCCAGACTTTGATACAATTACGGCTCGGCTGCATAACTTAATTTATGTTACAATATTGCCGCAGTGATATCAGAGACAAATGTTTAATTCACAGAAAGTCAGTTTCAAACTACAGTCCCTGAATGCAAACAGCAGACTTCAATATTTTTTCATCAATTTCTTAGTTCATAAAAATCAATTTTTGTAGAGTTTTTACACTGTACATAAAAGACTGTGGCATCAATTAGCCTTAATTCTTTTTTTTTTTTCTTTTTTGGAAACCTCTTTGTAAGAAAATCTCATATTTCAGCAATTTGCATTATCCACACAATCTGCTTTGAAGTTCTAAGTTATGGTAAGAAAAGGATCCACTTATCTGCACATAAAAAATGTTCAAAGCTTATAAATTCCCTGAAACAGATGTACATTATCATTGGATTTGCCTTTCTCTCTTTGCTGTTGCATGGCTAATAGAGTTTCATGTGCCCCCTCACATCCTCCCCATTTAGCATCTTTTCTCTACAGAAGCATGCACCCTACTGTGCCAATCCACACTTCAAAGATTTCTGTCTATCTATTAGAAACAAAGCACAAAGTGAGAACATATGGCCCCTTTTAAATTTCCCACATTTAAGTCAATATCGTTTCTTTTCTCCTTTGGCAAAGAAACATAATAAGGTTTATCTTCTCCCTTCCTAAATCTGCTGGCTCTCTCAAACTGCTTGTGCCAATTCAGCAGTTACTTTGCAGTATCAGACTTGGCAGCACATATGAAAACAAAATCTCTAATTTTTTAAATTGCTTTTATTTCTTCAGATCAAGAAGATGCATTTAAATTATGAAAAAGGACAAAATGTAACTGCACACTTTCAGATAAGTGGATTTTAAACCCATGAAAGGGCACAACAGAAAGTCAACAGCAAAAAAAAAATTGTCTTGTTCAAGTTCTTTTCATGGTGACATCTTTCTGAACTGACTAAAGGGATGGAAGAGTATTCTGGAATCTTAGGCCTTACTGCACCTGCTTGTGCCAGAGGCTGCACAGAAACCCAGTGCTGGGGCTGAGGGGGGTGATTAGACATGGAGACACCAACACCCCTCTGGGGACAAGGAACAGCTCCTTGTCTCAATGGCTTTAGCTCCTCGGGTTTCTNTTTTGTGCTCCTGCTTCCTGGCACATTGAGTATGCAGAGATGCTGTGTGCATACACCATAGAGGAGCCCCCAGCACTCGGAGCAGGGATGAGAACAGCTCCAGACCTCCCAGCCCTGGGTATCTATAGAGCACCGTATCTATGGCTTTGAAAATCAGCACCGGCCAAGTGAGACTCACTGTTTATCTTAGTCGAACTAGCATTACCAGTCATGGTTGTTAACAACCTCAAGTGGCACTTTATTCATCTATCAAC
>VYZR01031111.1:39646-52163 GCA_013400675.1 Oxylabes madagascariensis
ACATGTCCCACATGTTGGTGCCACAGCTGCCACCACATCCATATACTCCTTCCCTGGCCAGCCCCAGGAAGAGCATCTGCTGTGAGCTTGGTTGCTCCAGTGCTGTGACAGCAACATGGAGGGTGCGGTCACAGTTATTTGGCATCTGCGCAAACTTCACTGACTTTGTCTGAACCAAGAGCTAGCCGTGAGTGAGCCCGAATGCAGCTGGGAGAAGCCTTTAGACACGCTCAATTTATTTCAGTGGGCATAATATGTCTCAACTGTGTTTATGCTTCAAGTCCAGCCTTTGTCTGACTGTTGTCTGTGTCCCAACATCCTCCCAATGGATGTGTCTGGGCTGATGCATGCCCAGACATGTAGATCTTGCATCCTATAACAAAGACGGCTCTGGGAACTTTTAACCTGGCTACATGGCTTTCTGTCTTGAAGCCAGAGCATTTCTGGGAAGCCATATGAGTTGCACTTTTGGGCAGCCTCCAAAAAGCGGTGTCAAGAGTGTCGGGACTTGCATGGGGGATTGCTGGGGGCATAGCCTGCAGCAGCTCTACTGGTGTGCCATGCCCTAAATTTCTTCTCACCCATGCCAGGACATCTAGATACCTTCACACTACACTTAAGAAAGATTTTGGGGTAAGAATATCCACTGTGAGCTATGGGGTTGAGCACCAATCAGTTTTGCAGCTTTTCTGCAAGCAATGCTCTCAGCTTGTATAGCTTATCCTTCTGTCACTAAGGGTAATTTTGTAGATCCAGGAGTAGTATTAAACTTAAAATAGAAAAGGACTTGACATGGACATGATAGGTTCTGCTCCAATAAGCTGAAACCATTGCTTTTGTTAATTTTTTTGTTCTGTTACATATTAAGTATTTTTTTTTTCTTCCTAGCTGTAATGGTGATGCTGCAACGATGATTGTTTTTCACAGCATTTGTGGCTGTGGAAATAATTGGAAATTGTTACTGTTTAGATATCTGTGGGGGTGAGGTTATATTTCCTTTCCATTTGTAGCCTGTAAAACCAAGGCTTTCAAACTGCTTAGAATTGTGTACAGCTATTTTTTTCAGCTTAGAAACTCTTGCAAGAAACAAAATACCCCATAAAAGCTGTGTTCTAGCCAAAGTAAGTAAACTGTGCTTTAGAATGTGTATGTTTGCATTTTGGTGGAATGTTGCTCGTAGGGCAGGGATTTTTCAAATAACTGTAAACATTTTTACTCTTTCTGTTCTCAGCAGAAAAAGCAGATGGCTTGCAGAACATACTTGCCATCTTACTTGGTAGCTCAGTCAGGTCTGGAGAGGCATCAGCCTTGTATTTTTCAACATGTGTTGCACTTGGCATACGATTCCACTGCAGTGTGAGATAAAGCACACATTTACACATCCCAAGAATTCGGAAATGGCTGTGGTGTACCTAATGACTTGATTTCATTGGATTTATATTAGTTTTGAATGAAAGACTGATCTCTGAAGAGGGTTGGGAAGGTATGTGAGATATATTTTATCTGTGAAAGTTTTAGAGGACTGAACTCCACATTATTCAGTTAATTTCCTGTGTCTATAAAACCTTTGCAGAGTGCCATGCTGTGGTGCACACTTTTGCATACGGATATTCAGCAATATATGTACTACTCAAGCTGCACAATTTTATGGTCCCTTTGTCACTTTAACTTGTTCCTTTCCCAAAAGGAGCAAGTTATCTGTTCCTGATACTGTTCATCTTGTTCCTTGTCTTCCCACTCATCCTTGTGTATTTGGGGGAGATGTCCTTCTTATCAGCAGTCCCTTAGGTTTCCCTTTGGTTGCAATTTTTTCTTCCTTGGATATGCAACTACTGAGGTTTTTTGTCCCCATGGTAGTCACGGTGCTCACATATGTATGTGAAATCATCATACACTGTGTCTGTCCACACCATTATAGTGTTAAAAAATACAGTATTTTAGTGCACTTTAGTGCATCTGAGTCCAAAGCAAACTAATATTAATTACTTCTTGATTGTTCCACTTACAGAATAATACTTTGAATATTATACTTATTTGTAATAAAATTTCCTAAGTGTTTGCTCTTTTCTTTCCTTACTTGCCCAGAGAGCTCTCGCAGTGCCTCACTCAGGTAGGACTCAGGAGTGCTGTGGTGGGGCAGTGCCAGGAACGGACAGGCCGCCGTCCCCTCTTTGCCTTTGCACATTGATTGTCTGGAAAGTGTGCATCTAGGAGACTCCTGCCTTTTCAAAACGTGGCTGAAACTGGGAAAGCAGCAGGGAGAGACAGTGAGTGGTGTGATCACATGTATCTTGCATCCCCTTGGCTGGAATTGCCCTGGTGTCTGGCACAGCATACTCTATCCTTTGGAATAGAGAAGTGCAGGACTAGCAGTAACATTGGAAATACCAAGGGCCCTATTAAAGACTTGGTGTGAGTCTGTATCCTGTAAGCAGTTGAGAAGGTGAGGTTTCAGCAGGTGGGATAAGATTGCCCTGGTGGCAGTGGTGACAGGAGGGAACCAGTGCAGTGCTGGTCCAGAAATGTGGTCTTAGAGGTCGGTAAAAAACCCAGTGTTGGCTTCTCCCTGCACACCAATTCTTTCTGGTTTTGTCTTTCCTCTTTTCTTCCCCTCCTCTTAAGCCTTTCAGGGCCCCAATGAGAGCCAGGCGAGCGATAAATGGGATTGCTGCTATTTATGTCAAGCAGCAGCTCATGTCCATCTATCTTGTGTGTTATTTACTGGCACAGAGTTTGAGATGTTGAAGACAATGTGTGACAAACTGAAAAGATGCTTTCAATATGTTATTCTGTGTTGTTGGCACAGGTTTATGCTGCACTAGCATGATTCACTTTTTTGTTTTTTTCCCAAGCAAATTCTTTGTTGAGTCTCGTACTTCTGAGAAGTGTGTGAGGCAACTGGGTTACAAAATGTGCAAAACAAATACCATGATGATCTACCTATTTGTTATTTTGGTGCACACAGTGCAGTCCAAATGAGATTAAACTTCATGCAGCCTTAAAAGGAGAAGTCAGCACGCAAGCCCAGGTAGCTTCTGTGCTGTCTTGTGCTTCTACAAGTAGGAGGTGTTCCAAAAGCAATTGGAGAACAAGATTTTCTGCTGTAGCATTGTGTGACAGCAAGGCTAGGGCTAGACATGGGCTCCAAAGCTCCTTTGCTGCTGTGGACAGCGTGGTGCCATGGGCAGCCACCTGCATGGGCCTTGGGGGCTTCAGCCTCGGAAAGAGGTTGCTGCCAGCTACTTTTACTAGAGAAAAAGAAACTCTTACAGAAATAGGAGTTTCTCTGTTGGTACTTCATCAACAGGACACTCTAAGGGTCCTCTGCTTTCCTTAATCTTTCTAAGAATGACTGTGCATTGTCCTGCCTCCTTTGGGTGGCTGAATAGTGACTTTTCGCCCTTAGCACTGTGAAGTTTCAGATTGTTTGTGGAGGGCGCACTGGAAAACTGGAAAAACTAATGTGAGGGGTCTTTGCAAAAAACATGAACAGAAGGGTCTGAGAGCAGAGGAGACCGAGTAGATTACGGACAAGGAGGAGACAGATGGCAAAAAGAGTGGGATACCTGCTAAGTGAAACAACGGTGTATGAATAATCCACTGAAATGATACTTAGTAAACCTTATGAGTAAAGGAATATTTGGATTTGTCATCATCTAGCTAACACCAGGTTTTAGTATCACTTCTGTTTCTTTGTGCTCATTTTCAAGAAGGGGTTTGTTCTTCTCCTTTTCTCCCCATCCTATGAGACACCTTCTCACAACTGCACCAGAACACTCACTACCTTCTCCTCCTCCTAAATATACCTTGTGCTGCAATGCCCCACTTACTTTATCTAAAGCTCACCTCAGGTTGTTTTCCATTTGGAAGTGTTGACATTTGGGATTTTTTTTTTCCAGCTTGACATTTGAAATGTTTCAGAATAACTTTTTTCAAGTTTTAAAAAAGAGAATTCCTACACCTGCTGATATTGGCACTGAGAACTTCTGTAGTAATTTAGATGGTTTAAGAACTTCTTGCGTTCTGTGCAGAGTAACAAACACCAAAGGCAGAGTTGGGGCACCAAAAGAGTACAGATGTCTCCATTGACTTTTGATGGATACTACTATTCAGGAAGAGGGACTGCATGTTTCTGAAGTCAGTAGAGGTGGCAGCCTCTGGATTGTGGCCAAGGGAAGACGGGAGGAAGAGGGAAGTAATGTTTTAATGACAGCATTGCATCGATGCAGTTGGTGCTATCTCCATTTAACCAATGAAGAAATCCATGTGAAGTAAGTTGTCAGTGCCTCAAAGTGCCACAGTAACTGGGCCAGACTGTGATGTAAGCCTCATGCTCATGTCTGTTTTGTAGCTGTTGACAAGGCCAGGTTTGGCCTGACATGGATTTTTGGCAAGAGAAATTACATTTGCAGCTGGTTCCATTTTGTGAAGGGTGAGTTTCTCTGGTCCTGTTCTCTGTTCCTTTTCTGTTTGGTGGTAGCACTTCATGGCAACAATTACCAAGAACCTTTTCTGCTTTTTGTGAAAGGCTGCCAGGATGTGGTGGGCCATGAGTAAATTGGTTTCAGACCATGTTTCTGAGCAGAATTTAGCATCATTTAGTAGATATTTTGAGACAAAGCTGATGACAATATATTTNGTTCCTTTTCTGTTTGGTGGTAGCACTTCATGGCAACAATTACCAAGAACCTTTTCTGCTTTTTGTGAAAGGCTGCCAGGATGTGGTGGGCCATGAGTAAATTGGTTTCAGACCATGTTTCTGAGCAGAATTTAGCATCATTTAGTAGATATTTTGAGACAAAGCTGATGACAATATATTTCTCAGGTGCATTTGAAGGATCCCATAAAAAATAGGCTTGTGGCTCAAGAGGAGGCTATTATTTCCTGGTCCATTGTCATGTTTGCTTGGTGTTTTCACTTGGTTGTGACAAAATTAAATTTTTATTAGTTATGTTATTCCTTCCCTCATACTGACCCATGAACTGACTGTATGTTCTTTGAAGCTACATGGGCATTTTTTCACTTTCTTTCAAGCATCTTTCTTGATAAGGCTCTTACGTGGCCTGATCTTCTATCCATTTGATCCTCTATCCATTCATTTATCACTGTATCTGGTCCTTAGCAGTTAAAATAGAGATTGGGCAATATGCCTATTTCATTGGAATATTGTTTCTTACTTTAAACCGTGCATATCGTAAGTTTATCTGTAGCAAATTAAGAAATTTCTATTTTTGTCATGTAGTTTCTAAAAATTTTAATTGGAAAAGCCTCACTTTTTCTTCCAAGTGAAGTGCAGATGCCTCCAAGCTAATTGCCAATACACTTGTTTCATCTAGTTTTAAGACCTTGTGAGAGATACTTGAGCTTGAGTACCACACATTGAAAATGACTGATCCATTTTGGTGATTGAACATGCAAAAGTGCAGATGTCACGGCAATGATGAACATATTATTAAACATTATATAGATCTGCCATAAACACTATGAGTACTTTCTAGGGGGGGGTATATTTATCCTAGTACACATTTGATTAGATACTGGGTGGATTAGGTGGTTAAATTTAGAGTTCTGATGTGAACTGTCTCACCAAAATTAGTAATACTAGATTGTGTATGCACTGAAGAAAAAGTAACATTTCTAAAGTGTAGGAATAAAATGAACATTATGCATTACTGAATAAAAAGTGGATAACCATGGCCCAGAAGTAAAATAAAATCTGAATGCCTACCTGTTCATCTGTTCTGAATCATGAGACACTCTGGAATGTCAACTGAAAAGTTAGATATTCTCTCCATATACAGTATCTCTGCGTCCTGCCCCCAAACCTGGAGTTTGTAAAAAAGCCTAGGCTAAACAAAACTTGAAACCCAAACAAATACAGTTTTGAGGACAAATCTGGAAGAGAGATTTAACATTGTAAATCATTCCAGTGGATTTTAAGGAGGAGACCTGCGTTTTTCTTATATTTTTTTGAAATGGAAATTGTCTTCAAGTTACATGTTAGGAGGAAAGACCTTCTTGTTTTGGCAAGATGCCTGCAATAATTTTGTGCATTTTCACATTTAACATAGATCATGGCCTAGTACTGTCTGGGAAATACTGTAGATCTGTTCTTTACCTTTCTGTAATTGAATTCAAGAGAAATATCCTTACTTATATCCTGTACCAGCTGCTACACAGTGGCTGGCAGCAGTATCAGTGGCATTTGACAGGAAAATAAGCCAGCGTTTTCATTTTGTTTTTTCTTCCTAGCCCTCCCTCCATGTTTCTTAATCAAGATGCCTGTTCAGTTTTGTCATGTCACATATGGGTTTTTGTATGCTTTTGTATCCAAACTAATGAGGCTGCATCTTGGGAGCTGAAGAGCTGCAAGCAGGTTGGAGAGGAGCAAGGTAATGGAACATGTCCGGGTACTTGAAAAGCAGTATGTAGGAATGATTGAGATCCATCTTTTGTCTTTGATACATAAATTATCTGAAAGTGGATTTGAATAAAAATTTCAGATTTCACACTGAAAGGGATATAGTGT
Organism: Oxylabes madagascariensis; assembly: GCA_013400675.1. NCBI lineage: Eukaryota > Metazoa > Chordata > Aves > Passeriformes > Timaliidae > Oxylabes > Oxylabes madagascariensis. The sequence continues at coordinate 46,176 of VYZR01031111.1, forward strand.
CTTTGTCACATCGTTACCTAGCAATGTAACACTGAAGTTACACTTTGAACTCATTTTTATGTTAAAATGAAGAACTGTTATGATCTCTTTGCAGAGTAAATACATAACCAAACAGACATCTTTTTCTTGGTCAGTACATTAAAAATACCCTCTGTGCAATATACTTTGGGGTAAAAAAAGTTGAAGTTAGAGCAGCACGCAGAAGTGTTGAAATGAAAAATCCATGAATAGCCTGAACAGAATTTTCTTTCTCAAGCTCAAAGCTGACCATAGAAAACACTTCTGTTTATTCCTGAAGAAGGAATCTTTTATATTACTAGTTTGTGCATTCCTTGATTAGGCTTTTCAATGTATTTTTAAAGATGATTCTGTCACATTTCAATGTACTCTTTCAACAAACCTCTAGCTCCAGGAGAGGAATATGTACTTGGGGCATTTGTAAGAATTTGCCTAAATCATAACCTTTTTTACAAGTCTTGCAAGATACCAAAAAAAAGATGTCTGTTTGGTTATGTATTTACTCTGCAAAGAGATCATAACAGTTCTTCATTTTAACATAAAAATGAGTTCAAAGTGTANATATGTGTTGCATGATAATTTGATCCAGGTACTTTATAGGCCTTAACTTACTTGATACTCATGAGTAGCCTTTTGTGAATTAGGTAACTGGATATTGATCTTTAAACTGGATATTGACATTTTATTAAATAGAGGAAGGTGATGGCCTGAAAGACAAAACCAGCACAGGAGGAAAAAATCTTGCCCCAAAACACTTAGACAATAAATTATTGGAAAAAAAATGTTATTATACATTATGAATCTCAGGCAGAGGAAGAAAAATACTTGTAGTCCTCTTTTGGCTGAAGTTGTTAGTAGTCCAGCAGAAGCAAAGCATGCTTTGCAAAGCTAGATCAGCAACAAAACATTCTGTTAGGTGTACTGAGTTTTACTAGTGGAATTTACATGATCACGTTTGAATTGATCTCTCTTGCTTGAATGCCTCAGGATTTTATTATGTTTCCCAGAACACAGATATGTACATGAAATAGTTGCTCAGTGGAGAAAATCTAAGTAAACTGAATGTCACTGATTAGAGCACGCTTGCAGGTATGGGAATTAAAACTACTTGTGTTGGTGTCTGCTTTTTATTTGTGGGGTGAACATAATGGAATCAAACCTCCAGGGTGTTATCTGTAGTCAGCAGGATTCTAACCTGTTCAGCAAGACCTTGGTAGATTTTTAGTTTGTTGTTTCAACCATTCTGCCTTGGCTACATGACACATTCATGGAAACTTGCTGGCTCTGGCCGTGGGAAGTAAGAGGATGGCATTAATGTCACTGTAAGCCACAGATCCTGTGTTGAGGCTACTCCAGCCAGTGACTGCTCTCCATGCTCAAAAGTCACCACACTGCAGGAACTTGGTGGGAGACTGTAGCCAAGGGTGTTGAGATTTCATGATTTCTTGTATGACAAGATTTAGACGCTTTCAGGCAATGCTTTGTATCACAGAAGGCTGAGCATCTTGATTTTCCCTTCACTTTGAAGAGCAATTAAGTAGCATATGTAGTGTATGCAGTTTTCCTGAGACACTGCTGATTTTTTGTAGACAAAATGCACAAAAAATCTTGCCATTTTATGTCTGTAATGATGTATTCTCTAAAGTGTGGGAGGACGCACTGCTGAGAAGGTCAGTTGTGATTCGTTATACAGACGTGGAAACATCTTTTCATCACGTTTTTGGCTTGCATCTTTTTCAGATACTTAGTTGCCACTTCTCAAGTAAGCAGCTAAATTAGTAGCTGAGCTGTAAATAATGGTAAAACCCCTCTGAAAACAGTTTTTCTTCAAAGTTAGGGCATATTTTAAAATTTTAGTGATTTTCCAATGTTTCTTCTTTGGTGCTAAGAGGGAACAAGAAATTCACATCTTCGTTCATGTACGTACTTTGGTAAAAAGCTTAATCCTTTGGCGATAAATATTAAATGCTTCCTTCAAGTTTCCCAGCAACTTTAAGTCCTTCTTGTATTGCACCCAAAGCCCCTTCTCCAAGCACAGAAAGTCAAGACAAAAGATTTCATATCTATAAAAATGATTTAACAGGGATATTTTCTGGGATGTACTTGAAGATCCATGGCACTGCACAGCTCAATTACAAAGTCTCTCCAAGTTGAAAACACAGCAACCTCTAAAAGAACCACAGAAGGCTTGGCTGCCCACCTATGCTCACCTACAACCAAGCAGTGGGTTAGAAGAGAAGTAGAATCCAGATCCATTAGCAATCCTCAGAAACCTCTGTTCTCCTGGCTTGGTACCCCTAATGACTTAGATACTGCATGTGGAAACTGATTGCAAAATCTATACTGTGGATCGAAGCTCCTTAAGAGCTTCATGCCCATCCTTGTAGGGAAGCTTAATTGTCAGTGCTCCGAGCTCCTGGCCTGAGAGTCTAAATTAAGAATGAGCCTCTGGGCTGCTGCTGGGCCTGCAGTAACTTCTCAGGCTTTGTCCTCCCTCTGTAACTACCTGACCTGAGCTGCCCCCGGAATACAAATCCACTGTACCATGCTGTCAAAACAAATTTCTAAATATCAGGTGGCACCACAGAGGAGACAGAACCCAGGATCTTAACAAAAGTAAAAGGTTGCTCTCTCATGCTTGCTGAGGAATTAAGGCAACTTAAATGCTTTGCCCTTCACCAAATGTTGCCCTGAGACTTGATCCAGAAAGTGATCAGGTCTCCCATGAGGGGATGGCGTGAGATGTAAGGAGGTTCTGCCCACGTATCTAAGAAGTGCACTCAACATACTGCATCATGTGCATACCTTGGGGAAGGGACTCTGAGGGCAGAATTTTCTGTTTACAGTGTTGTGGAGGAGGCTGGATACAGGTACAAACCAGGGAGAAAATCTGTGTAGGGAGTGAGTACTTGCTGCCCCGTTTCTCCTGTGATACGTGCTGAAGCATGTGGGCAATGCTCAGTGTTTAATGAATACGGAGCTGCAGGACAAGGTCACCCACAGCCTCCGTCTGCATCAGTAATGGCACTGGGAGCCACCCTGGACTCTGGGCATGCTTTTTTGGGCTTTCCCTATGTCACCTGCTGGTGCTGCCCAGACCATGGTGGCAGATGTGGGCAGGGCTCTGGCAGCTCCAGTGTCACCAGGAGTCCACTCCTGGGCACCACTGCGGTTCCATACCTGCTTCTGTTTACTGCTCACTGCTCTGTGAGGGAGCTGCTGTGCTGGGGAGTGATTTGATCGGGCGGATAAACTGACTTTGTAAAAGCACTGTGCCTGGATGCCTTTGGAAGAAGTGGGCAAGGAGATGGGACAGGACACTGAGACAGCTGTTGGAATAATAAAAGAATAACTCCTGATTAAATCTGATCTGATAATCCCTAGGGAGCTAATACTGCCTTTGGTGACTGACATGATTTCTTTTTTACTTTTCACCTGTGAGTATCTCCCTCACCTCCCACATACTACTTGCACCATCAATTCCTTTCAACCTGCTCTGCTGCTTTCTTTTAGGGGTGCCTGCTGGATCTGAATACATTAGTGCTTATTGAGATACCTATTTAAGGCTTACCGGTTAGGTTACATCCCAATGTTCTTCTAAGAGAATACACTTCAAATATTTAGAAATCAAAAGTAAGTTAATTTAAAATGCCACTAAGTTAAGATGGTTCTACTTGCTTGAGCTAGTATCTCTGTATCTCTCATCAGAATTAAGCAAAATGTGGATGTGGACATTTCAGTGGAGAGACAGAATAATAAGGAAATCTCATTTCCATTTGTAAAGGTCCTAATTATCCTGGTGGTTAAGAGGGAATCAGTTTTCCAATAAAAAATACAAATGAGGAAATTTCTTTAATCAGAGCACAGTATGCGAGGTCTTCTCAAAATAGTCCAGACTAACACAGACTTGAGTGTTACATGCCTATAAATAATAAAGCAATGGTTTTTGAAGAGTCTAAGGCTGCCATACTTGGAAGGGCTGTGATTTCCCCATCACTCACCTGTTAGCTTTTGAACTCAGTGCCTCTTCCAAAAGTTGGCAAAGAGACAGAGGTCTCAAAACCATGTTTCACTTTGGCATGTTTCTTGAAAATTGATGGGGCATTAAGGGAAGGAGTCAGCAGTACTGGGGAGGAGGTTTGAAACATGGGCATGAAATATAAAACTGTAGGGAAAAAACTACATCAGTCCTACTTTTCATAACATATGTTTATTTTCATTTACAGTAAACTATGCAAGCTGATACCAAAATCTGTCAGAAATCCATGCTTTGTTCTGTTGATGGTGACTTGCAGTTTATTGGATGCTTTGCCATTATTTTGAGGAGACTTTGTTGTTTGGTTTTATTTAGAAGTGACCTTACTTATTTACCTGTGCAATTTGGAGGAGCAATTCAAGCACTGTTCTTTGGTCCATTGCATGAGTTTTGTGCCATGATTTTATTGAAGACTCTATAATACACGTTATGAAGACAAGTTGAATATATTTGAAACTGGCATGCCAGATAAAGTGTGGGGAGAATAGAGGGCTTTTTGAGCTTGGAGGGGAAGCCTGCTTTTTTTGTAATGGAACAATTGGGAAACATTCATGAAGTGGCCTCCATGCTGGAAATAGACTTTGGAGAGAGTAGAGGCTGATGATAAATTGAGATAATTTATGGAAATGATTTGATCTGTGGTGGGGGTTGTGGAGGAGGAAGAACTGGTAGCTGTACATTTTCTAGGGTAGATCATAATCTTCCCAACCAGGTGCTAAACCCCCTTCCTCTTTTGTGCAGCTGAGAACAGTAGTGTCTTTCTTGTAAATGAGTTCTCCTACAATGGAGACTGCTGGCTGAGAGTCTCAGTTAAGAACACAGGAGGAAAAAACAAAGACACAAAGCCTGTTTAATTAGGATAAAAGACACTCACCCCTGCCAAATCCTCCAATCCCAGTTTAGCAGAGCATAGGAGTTGTTAGGGCTGAAAGGTCTGACTTGCTGACTTAGGTAAATGCAGTGCTTGGCAGATGAAGTCATGCATAATTAATTGTTCTTTTTTGCATTCTTTCCAATGTAATGACTTGTAGCATTCATGCTTATGATAATTGGTGTTTGCTGTGTGCTGAAGCTTCAGGACAGCCAATTAAGGCAGTGAAGGTGGGAACTGCACAGCATCTCTGACATCTGGTTGTTAACAACATGTGGGCTATAACTTTTTTTTTTTCCTTTTCTTTACTTGTTTCTAGTGTCTCAAACAGTACATGGAGCTGGCAATTCAAGAAGGTTGTGGTTCCCCTATCACATGTCCAGACATGGTATGCTTGAACCATGGGACCCTACAAGAAGCAGAGGTATCTATACTTCTCATACATCTTTCTTTCTATCCCCCGAATTTCTTTATCTGCGTAATAATAAATATAATCATACACTTTTTCCTCCCTTTATTTAACTTTAATGAGCTTTTGGTAAGAGGCCTGACTGACAAGAGGAGATAGAAACAAACAGATGTTTTTCGAGGATTTTGCTCCTTTTTCCCTTCCTCTGTGCCTTGGGGGAGAAGTTCCCTTGGCATCTGAGCAGCCTCTGAATTACCCATGCCGGTGACTTAACCAGAATACCCTGTATCCCAGAATTGCTGAGCCTCCATTAGACTGTCAGTTCAGTCAGATTTGATTCGACTGCAAACACTAAAATTCTTGCATCTTTCTTAGGAGCAAGAACTCAGATTGATGGTATGCAAGGCCAGAATTTCCCTGTGTATGTTGATCTTGGGCTACGACAACCAATTTGCAGTCCAACATAATCATGCAGGACTGTATAATTATATGGAAAGAAAGGCAGAAGGAGTAGGTAGACCTACCTACCTGGTGGCACAACACTAGGTAGAAGTAGGTCTTAAGAGATATGGAAGGTGTCGCTTGGGATACACCCGGAGGATGCTTGCTTGCCTGCTTTGTGAGGCAGGAATGTTTCTGCTGGGCCTGAGAATA
>VYZR01031111.1:52519-93784 GCA_013400675.1 Oxylabes madagascariensis
ATTTGAAATGTTGTGCTTAGTTGAATCAGGGCATGGGACTTTCAGCTATGTTTGTTATGGCATGCAGACATATGATGGAACCTTTTTTTTGGCTGAATCCAACTATTGTGAAAAGCAGCCAGCTATTTCTCTTCCTCCTCCTTCTGCAAAGATACAGAGAGGGTGTAGCAATGTTCTTCAACCCATTGCACCAGATTGGAGGCATCTAGCCTTTATTGAAAATGTATTTTTAAATGAAAATTACCAAATGACTGGAAGAATTCTGCTCCGTTCAACCAGGGTTATAATGCTGTGGGAATTAAGAAAGATATATTTCCCCTTAGTAAAGGACACTCCAGGGACATACATTGATGGACCACTGGCCTGATCCTTGGGTGTTTTTTGGGCAGACAGCAGAATGACTAAACAGCCCAAATGTGCATTAGTGTCCTGTGGATGACTGAATGTTCTGACATTCCCTTTTGGCGATGTGCTTGAAACACAAACCTTCTGCTTGAATAGCAAACAAATCCCCAACCTGGTTAAAATTACTGCTTCTGTGTTTTACCAAATGCCTATTTATTTAAGGAAAAAAAAAGCACCCAGAAAAAAAACCTGTAATGACAGAAAGAATAGATTGACTCCATTCACAGTCTTAAAAGAACAGTATGTAAACTACAGATTAATATATGAACACTCTCTATTCCTTTTTTTTCCCCTCCATAAATAAAGGCTGTTCTTTGTGAAAATGTGGCCTTTTAAAGCTATTTCTTTAAAAAGCAAAACCTTACCAGATGATACAGAATGTGCTTAACTAGGGCTATTGTTTGGCATGGAAGTACTATTTAGAGTTACAGTTTATTCCTTACACACTCTCAAACTCCTGGTGTAAAAGTATGAGGCTTCTCACCTCTGGGGGATCTGGATGTTTCATCTCTGGCTTCTGGCAGGACAAGGTTCCTCACCAGGACCCTGGTATGAGGAATGACATGTTGCCTGTACTGTGAGGAAAAACAAAAATAAAAGGTAATTTTTTTCTCCTCTAAGATAGCATCAGTGTTTTGAAAATGTGTCTTTTCTGTGTCATGTTCATTTCAAACTATGCTGTGACTGCTGTTCATCAGGTACTGTTGCAGTTTGGAGAAAAAATAGCAGTTCAAACTTTGTCATGGACATGAGGCTAAATTTTTTCCTATACTTCAGGCTAAACGCATCTCCTTATGTTAGCTAAAACAGTTGTTTTGTTTGCTTTTTAAGATGCCTTTTGCCATAGCCTGCACAAGGGTGATAAAGGTGAATTTAGGCATAATTTAAAGTGAAGGAAAGCCTCTTCATTGACTTAAATGCATTTTGGATTGAACTTTCTTCAATAAGGAAACTGAACAATTAATAACAAAGCTTATAAACATTTATAACACAGTAGAGCTATGAACACAGTACAGCTATGAAAGTTCCTCTGCTTCTCCCTCTCAAGGTCCTTATTCAAGGTGTGTAACATTCCTTCACTGCTTTCCAGTGACCTATTTGTCTTCATTTAGACAAATCAGAATTAAATCCTTTTTATTTTCTCAGTAAAATTCTGAAGAGTTTGTCTAGTTTGATCCTAAATTACTAGAGCCTTTTCAAAGCTCTTGCCTTGCTTCTGATTCATACTCTTCTTCTGTTGCTTTTGGGGGATGGAGGGAGGAAAAAATTCTAGTTAACAATTTAAACACAGAATAGAATTCTTCTTGTATGTCTCATGAAGAAATGAGCAAATGCGAATAGTTGGAATGTGTTTTTCTCTAAAACAGTTGAATATTTCATTGGTGCTTGGGAAGTAAACTGCTTATTCATAGACTATAGGGATGTTGGGAATTAAGGCTTTACTTTCTGAGGTCCCTTTGGACCTCAGAAAAAAACGTTCCAGGTTTTTTGTTCTTAAAATGCATAAAGTGAAAAGTCATTTGAACTAGAATATTGTACTTTTCAGTACTTTGAAAATATGTTTTCTGAAACCCTCTGGCTTAGGTTTCTTTTTCCTTCAACAAAATCTAGCTGAAACTGGTGTATTCCCCAGCAGTTTTTTTGGTTTGACAAAATAATGCATTCAAACAGAAGGAACTGTTCCACTGAAGTGCTTGAAATCAAGTGCAATGCGAGGTTGTATCTTGACTTGTTACATCTAGGTGGCAGCTGCTTGTAGTATAGCTGTCTTTTAGCAGCAGTAAATGAGGGGTGGTGGTGGTAAGGCAATGGTTTTGGCTACAGACTCTCAAGTAGCTGGTTACATAAAACAAGGAAAGTTTAAAAGCAGTCTTGTTAAACAAAATGTTTGCCCTTTCAAGCTCTAATGGTACAATAAACAAAGATTATTTGGATTTCTTCCTGGAAGCAGAAGGTAGAAGGAACATCTTATGTTAATGTAATTCTCTTTAAACTCGCAGACTTCTTCTGTCTAGAATATTCCTGTCTCTCTTGGGAACTTGGTCCATTGATTTAATTGGACCAGTTAATATCCCTAATCTAAATAAGGGGTAATTTATCATGGTTTGAAATGGTTTTGCTTGGTGCAAATCCAGTCACCAGTGTAAGCTATGAATCAGGGTAAATCTCCACTGCATACATGGATTTCTACTGCAATACTCACTTGGGTAGTATCTAGGGCATTGTGCTTTGCTCTTTTTGATTCCTATATTGTTCTAAGGTTTAAAACATTGATGCAGTGGTCCATGTATACATAATCTGATTTGGATTAAAACTGTGCAGCAGTTAGTAAAGGAGGTACTGATTTGGGCTCTCGAGTTTGTCAAGAATTACCCCTTTGCATGCAGTGCAGATCCTGTTCGTTGTCCCTGTGTCTGTAAATCCGTGATCCACACCAGTGCTAACCTGACAGAGGGTTGTCAGCACTTTGTAAAGCGATGCTGAAATAGGACAGCAACCCAGATCTAGAATTCTTAATTGCGTTATATTCCATACATAGCCAAACACAAAATCCCACTGGGACTCAGTTTGAAAGATCAGTTTTATTTTTAATTTCAAAATTGGTTTATGTTTTGCTGCAGAAGAGATTGAAATGGTAAAATGAGAAGGAACGTGAGAAAATGTTGCAGGCTGACCCATCTTTTTCAAGGTCAAAATAAAAATTTTTGTTCTTCTTATTTACTTGTTTTTAAATAAAACCTAGGGGAGCAAGTGAGAGAGCCTTAATTTTGTTTTTGTTTGTCACTAAATAAGAGAAGAGTTCTTTAATGAAGAACATGAATAATTTAGTATTTCCTTATGACTCTAATGAGCATGGTAGCTTGACAAAGAAAGTGGTGGGTGTAATTTCTAACAATAACAAGATTGAGCTCCCTTAGCCCTTTCAAAAGCAAACCAGAGGCCCTGTTGAAACCATTTTACACTCCTTGCAAAACAAGACAGAGCCTCTGTGAGTGGGCTTTGGCAGAGGTGGGCAATGCCACCATTTGCAAACTTCTGCTGCCAATGCAGGATCTGCCCTCGCTGCCTGTCTGCTAAAGTGAGAAAGGGAGAAGCTTTTGTCCTGCTTCCCTCCCTTGGCGTTATCAAGGTTTGATTCATATGGGTGTGAAAGGAAGTAAGATCTATTCAATTTGCTTGATTGCCTCCTTGCATCGCCCTTGAAAGCCGGAGAGTAGGTGGAGTAGTGATTTTCCCTTTCCACTGTGGTAGCCAGTGTTTAAAAACAGGGGAGTTTTTCTTCCTTGGGTCCTGGTTACTGCAGTGCCTGGAAAAGTTTTCCCCAGTGTACACTGAACCAAATTATTTTGAACCCTTTCAATTTCCTTTCTTTGCTCTTTTGTCTTATGTAGTAGCAGGGACCCTGGTTATTGTGATACGTTTGATGACGTGATCTTTTTGGGTGCTGGACAGGGGTCCAGCCGGAGTTCTTTTTGGTAGTAAACCTTCCAAATTTTGCTTTTGTCCATAGATATTTTTACTTCAAGTGAATGCTGCCATTCTCAGCAACAGCACTTGTGTGTTCTTGTGCTGTATATCAAGAGTATTTTAACTGCAGATACTGCTTACAGGGTATGGAAAATCAGAAAACTTATTTCAACTCCTAACAGCCTGATAAGTCTCAAATCAAGATATTTTCAGGAGAGGAGAGTTTTTGCCTGTATTTTTTTTTTATTAAAACCCCCAGTATTAAAAAAAAAAAAAAGAAAAAAGGACACCAAACCTGTCCTCTAGCATTTCTTCCTAGATAGAATAATTTCATAGCCTAGAATAAGAAAAGCCTGCTTTCTGATATGGTCATGGTCTTTCTCTTTTGGCCCTTTGTCATCTGCTGGTTTGCTGCCGTCCTAGATTCCCATGCCCTGATCAGCCCAGAGGCATGAGTGATTGTGCAGGAGAGGAGGTGTTTGAGATGGACAGACACCCAGGTGGGGCTTGAGAAATTGTCTGGAAATGAACATTTAGACTGATGCCAAGTAGGAGAGAGAGTAGGAGGAGATAAACACCTAATCCCCTTATTGTACTTATGACTGTCCTTCTTGATTAGGTATAAAGGAGATTAAAAGTTCACTGAGGAAAGGATTTGCTGGTTTTTTATGGGGACCTGATATTCATGTTTGTTTGTTTTTTTTAATTCAGTTTGCACGTACAGCTTTCACGTGGCACTGAATTCAGGCGGCAGGAGTTTATGCGTTGTTTTCCTCATGCCTAAAGGTACTAAATCTGTGAGAGGCTTTGGCTCAGCACCTGTCAGGCTAACCTGTGCGTGGGTGCCATCAGGACCTGGTCTTTCCAAGCCTACGGGAGTCAGTGGCATGGGTGATGGGCTGTGTATGTTCAACACCCAGAGCTGCACGCAGGGAGGGGGAAGCTGGGCTGTGAAGAGGATACGCAGGGAAAAGAGCGGAGCTGAGTGAAGCCAGTGGGGAAAGCTGGCATGGTAAGCTCAAGTTTTCCCCAGGAGAATGGGAAGCTTTCAGCACTGCCTCTGCTTCCTATGGAAATCTGCGTTAAGATGTATAACTGTGCTTCCACTGTAATCAAAAAGGCCGATTTTTAATACATGGGAAATTCTGAACTCAATAGAACTGCTCTTGAAAAAACTGTTTGTTAAATGTGAAAGCAAGTACAGAAGAACCCCGGCCAACTAAACAATTCACTCAAGTGGCTCTTACAGCATTGAGACTCACTGTTTTAATTTAGTTGTAATGAAGGAAAATTTACAGTAGTTGCCAATGCTCACCCAGCTAGAGAAATGCAGATGATTCTTTTCATTTTCCAAACTATTTATATGCGAAGCTACCCTGGGGAGGAGTGGGCAAAACTGAAATGATGTGTCATTGCTGAAATTGCTAAGCTTCACTCTTTTTACCCATTTGATTTAGTTTTTTTGTGTTTTCCAAGAGTGTTTCAGCTGACTTCTGATGAACAGAGGTAAAGAGTTTCCCAGAAGAATCTGTGTCTTACAGTCATATTAATCTTAAATATTAATTAATTACAGCCATATCAATCTTTAAATTATTAAATCTTGGCATAATTTGGATTAATTTTTGTATTACTCTGGCTTAGGTTAAATAAATGATCCAAGCATCTGATACAAAATACAGTTGTGTGCAATCAAGTCCAATTGATTTGAGATATTAATAAAGCAATTTCATATTTTATAATACAAATTTGTTTTCTTTTTTCCATGTGTGAAAGAAAATGTATTCACAGAATGGTATTGAATATATACTGGATTTTTGTCATTATATTTCTTCTCATGAGTGTTATACCCGACAACCAAGCAGGACAGCAAGGGCCAGTGTCTACTTCACTGAGGGGAATTTTTGCCCTTTACAATAATCTGAAGGACTGTGGTTGAATACTGGATGTGAGATTTGAAAGCCTGTCACTTTGAAGCTGTCAGTTCTACACTGTCTCACTGTGCTTCAAATGATCGGGTCCTAGGTCTTATATTAGTCTGGGTTTATTTTCAGTAAAAGAGAAAAATATTTCCAGTGCTGGTACAATATTACAAATGGATCAGATAAAGAGAATGATCCCACATTCTGAATCTGACAAACATGTGACTCCTGAAATGCCTGTGAAATTTCTTTTAAACACCTCCATACCCTGTTTGCAGGTTTGCTTATTGGTTTTAAATAGGGCACTTGGTCTTCTTACGTAGACTGTTAATTGGAGATTAGAGCATTTAGCCTTTTAGGCTGCTAGTTTAATTACGGTAATGTGTAAAATGTATCAGCAAAGCCTGTTCATCTATGCCAACCACATTTGTTAACTTCAGTCGGGTTCCCAATAGGCTGCTCCATGTCTAAGGCAAATTCCAACAGCAATGGCATTAGCTGTCTTGGCCCAAATCCCATGAAATGAGTGAAAAATGGAAACCAGCATGACTTTCAGTTTCTGAGAGATAAGTGACCCCTGCCATTAACACTGGGAGACATGCATGAAGAACTATTCATTTAAGCTGTATTCTTGTGCTTGAACAGCGTGCTGCAGTCTCCAGGGCTGGCAACATGTCACCCTTTGTTACACTAAACCAACATGAAATAGAACTGGGAAGCCTGAAGTAAATACGGAATCCACAGACAAGGTTTTCGTTTGCGTGGTAAGAAAGACATGGGCTGAACTACTGGGTTATGTGGCTGAAACAGGGGAGGTTAAGACCTACTTTTTTTTAAGTTTTGGAGAAGTCAGGGTATGGAGGAATGTGGTACAGAAAGCAAGCAGGAACAAAAAGGTGGATTTGCGACCCAGCTTAGGAAACCAGGTGTGTAGAACATAGTGCTTATTAACTTTTTAAAGTCTGTATTTCTAATGCTTATTTTGTGTATTTCTCATTTCAGATTGCCTGTTTGGTTCCTGTTGACCAGTTTGAGTTATACAAGAGGCTGAAGTTTGAACGAGGTGTGAAGCTTTTTGTTTCTATTACCTTCTCTTTTGTCAGTGGAGGCAGCACTGTTATATGCGACAGACAGAGCCTGTTGAGTGAGTTAAGGAAGAGATCGAGAAGATGTCTTTGCTTTGAAATAGTTTAAGAGCAGTCATTAGGTCTGACTGTGCTCCACAGACAAATTCAAAATTCTCTGTTTTGCAGAATCAAAAAAGCAGCATCCTAATGAATTATCAGACTTCTACTCAAGCTTGTGGGCAACACTCTCAGATTGTGTGCTTGGGGCTCCATTGTTCTTCCAATAGCATGTTCATCTTGGGTCCTTGAGGTGGTTGTGCTGGTGGAACTTGTCAAGGGGCTAGGGGCTGGTGCAGGCCAGGGCACACAGTCCTTCTACACATCCATAGGGATTGTCGGAGCTTCTGGGGGACACATATTCTGGAATGCAATGCGAATTTTTGCAAGCATCCCTGCAAAACAGCTTTGCTTATATAGAAGCCTCATGTGTGTTCATCTAGTAAAGCTTTTCTTCCCTAGGAATAGTAGGTTCCCTCCTTCCTGAGGAAGGCCTACTTTGTAAAGAAGTTTGAAATGGAAGGTCTCACTGAGGCCAAGCTTTCCTATGCCCAGAGGTCACCCTTCTGCATCAAGAGATGGTTCCTTGCCAAGGCTGAAGGAGAAACTTGCTACTCAGAAAGATGAGATCCCATTCCTGGTTTTAATGACTGTCACTAGCTTGAAAGTTTCAGCTGGGAGGTGCAGTGTCTTTCAAAGAATTCCGTGTGTAGTAGCGTGCAGAGTGGTGTGTCTGAGACACTGTCCCACTCTGCCTGTTCTCAAACTTTCCTTGAAAGACTGTATTTATATTCTTGCTCTGCATGCCTGCTTAGATGCAGTGGATTGTGTAAGACAATGCAGAGGTCTATAAAAATAAGACAAAGTAATGCACTTGAAAAGTTGGTCAGATAGAAGAATATATAGGTTTTTACAGAATCTCACCTGAGTCCTTATGAATGACTACAAAGTACAAAAACTGCAAAATACTCAAATATGTCCCAGCATTTATGGGTAAGTGCAGATTGTAGCTGTGATTTTCAGGCACTCAGGTCAAAAAAAAAAAAAGGAAAAAAAAATCCCAAACCTTACTTCAATTTTTTATTTCTTTCTCCTGTTTTACCACCTTCTTGTTTATTCTTAATTCCTTACAAAGTCTCTCCAGTTCATAAGCTAATCACTGACTTGTCTACAGTCTCAGACAATGGAAATCAGAGCTTGTTAAATCACTATATTAAAGGGTTAAGAAAAAGAGACTTTCTTGCAATACAGTAATCTGTTTTATGTAAAAAATTTTTTAACTGAAGACTCTGAAACTGTTGATTTCCTTGTATCTCCTCCTCTATAACTAGCCAAAGCTGAACTGATGATCTTTTGCCCAACTCACTGTTACATCTTTTTTTTTGTTTTCTTTTTCTACTGCCTCCCACACAGAGAAGCCTGAAACTTGTCTGTTTTTTAAATCCTCCTTTCCTTTTCTTTCTTGCCTAAGTCTGACACATCTTCTTCCACCTCTGCTATCTCTTTTCATTGTGATTCTAAGATCTGTACTTGCTCCTTTATGATAAAACTGGTGTCCAAGCAGCAGACTTAGACATAGCCCTTTTGCCTTGCCTTTTGGCCCCAGCAATAAATCCAGCTTACTGATGTCTGAGAACAACGATTCCTGCTAGCTAAAGCTCTGACCTGGTCACCCAGTACTAATCCCAGCCCTAGCCAAGGCCTTTTGCCTATCTTGGATTTAGTGTTGTCCCCAAGGCTGACCTTTCTGCGCTCATCTGTGGGACTTGGCTTATTAGCTTCTGCTGACCTGGAGCCCCATTTTCAGACCTCAGCCTTACCTGGCAAGGCCTGCCTGCCCTGGTCCAACACTCTTTTTCTGAAACTAGCAGTAAACCTCACTGATGTCATCTGCATGGGACAAATTCAGACCCAGAATCTGCCCAGAGACTCCTTCCTGATCTTCAAATGATTGGTATAGCCCTTCCAGATATTTTCCATTGTGACATGAATTTTGAGGAAAATTTGGAACATCCCAAGAAGGACTTATACATCCAACAGCTGTTTCCCCCATCCCCCATCTGTGCTAGCTAGGTTAATAGAATATATTTCTTCTCAATTTCATTGCTTTCTTTTTTTAATGGACCAATAATATTGTATGAAAACATAGTGAGAGGTAATTGGTATAGAATGGTGTATCTATAGACAATTCTTAAAGTTAATAATAGATGCACTGACAATATGCTATTCTCTTGTGGGTTTTGTGTTCCTGGAATGCAAATGTCTTTTTAAAAACAAGATTTTTTTGCATATCTGTAACTTCTCTGCATCCAGTCAGGGCCAAGCCACAGAGCTTCTGTAAAGCATATTTATTGGAAGAAACAGGAATTGCTCTATGTCTAAGATGGGGTTGATGTAGTCAAAGGAAATAAAGAAATAGAGGAATGGTAAGTGGTTGGGACACATGCATTATGTTTGTTTCTGTGACAATTACTCAGTAGGCTGACTGGTAGATGAAGAGAATCTCCATTTTATGCCTGACTCAAAAGTAGTCCATTTTAAATGGAGATTTCTGTGAAATACAGTCATAGTCTTATCCTTCCAGTGAGTACCTCTTCTGAGCCAGAAATTATTTTCTTCAAGGTGCTGCATTCCCCCTGTCTGCCACCCACATCTCACCTGCTTGCTTGCATGTTTTATGAAAACTGTCCAGATCCCTGCCCAAAACTGGCACGGTTTGGGAAGGCTTTTCCTTCTGAGAGTGGAGGGAGTTGTGGCTGAACTGGCTGCAGGGAATCAGGGGAAAGGCTTGGGAGAGAAATGGCCCTAACCAAGAGGTGGAGCAACTTGCCAGAGCCTCTTTCCCTTTTTTTTGGCTGTGTCTTTTTAGTTTTTTCTGGTTTCACTTGTACTCCATGGTAAACCAAACAGTATGAGACAGCATGGATTGCAAAACACCATCTGTAGGTTCTTTGTAAAATGGAGGAAGTGGGAGAGGAGGGAGTTTCATCTCATGCATTACATCTTGCTGCAACAAATTTGTAAAACAGGTTTACAACCCAATTCCCCTCCTCCCAATGATGTCAAAACCAGACATTCTGTCTTTCACCCAAAAACAAGATCAGGGAATTTAGGTTTCAAAAGCTGAATTTTCAACAGACAACATGCAGAACCTATCGGGTGAACGATTAAATGAAAGAGCAAGTACTAGGCCATAGTCTTACCCAGTTCAGGGTTTCTTTTAAGAGACACCAAAGAAACCTAGAGAAATAAGGATTTCTCAGTCAGGACATTACCTTTTAAAAGTATGCAAATATGAAGAATTACTTGTTTGGCTTTGGTTCTCTTGTCCCTACAAATGAAGCTGAGAACTAATTTGTTTTTGCTTTCATTCAGTAGAAAGCAAAATGTTTGTTTGTTTTGGGAAGCAAAGAAAGCATGTGCCAGACAGTAAGAGAGAATAATGCAAGTAGATCTATGAAATGGCAGAAGGTAGATGGTACAGGTGTTTTGCTATCACTGCCTAAATTATAGGTGACAACCTTTGCATGGATATAGGAATTCTCTACAAAAACTCTCACAAACTCAGAAATTACCTGAAGTCAGAGCACTATGTACCTGTGTGTCCTGCAGCCAAAGAACATGAACATGCATATGTGCTTTCAGTAAAATTTGCCAGAGAACATATATATGAGGTTCTTGTGCAGCTTTTTGTTTCAGGTGGACAACTAATTTTATCTGCTGGAGGTACCTTGTAATGGCTTTTGCCATCTCAGAGTCAGGATTTTCACTGACTTTGGAGACATCCCCTCCATCAATTTATTTTCAGTGGTGGTACCAGAGAGCTCCCAGGGAAGGAGGAGGCACAAGGTAGCTCCTGCGGGTATGACAGCCCTTTTCTGGAGTGGCTCTGCAGGGTGTGAGGGTTCAGCTGCATCTCATGGAATTGAGTAGCAAATGAGCAACAGTGAATATGTCCCAGCGTTTTTGTTGCAAATTCCTTGAATAAAGATTGTGAAGTGAGAGAGAATCAACATTTATCATTCTCTGCCATGTGGTAATGACTGTAACTCAGTGTCCACACCCTGAATCTTGACTCATGTAATAATCTGATACCAGACAAATAGCAATGATACGATATAGTGAATATTAACTGCAGTTTATAGATAGAGGAGAGTAAATAAGGCATGGAACATGACTTCACATTAATTTAATTGCAGTCTTTCTGCTGTTTATATGGAAGTTACTGCATGGCTTGCACATGTGAAAGACATGGAGTGGCCTGGTATTACAAAAGACACGTGCTTCTCAGTAAGCAGCAATTAGGTTCATATTTTGAACCTCCCTATAAAAAGGCAAGGAGCACATTCTGTGTAGTGTGTTTCTATTGTTGCAATGCTTTCAGTGCAACTGCTTAGCAGAGCACAAATGCAGACCTGACTAAAGAAGAGAAGGCCCAAATGCCCATGAGCATGGGTGTGGAGCACTTTGGTTCCCACACCCTTGTGCAGAATTGGGTGTTGTATACCTAGACACATGTCACTGGAACAAGAAGGGGACTGTACGAAGAGTTTCATTTCTCTCTCTGTTGTATTTCAGAAGTCCACTTGGACCCCCAGAGAACATGGTGCCCCACAGCGGACTGCCAAACAGTGTGCCACATTGCACTGAGCGAGTCGGGGGCACCGGTGCCAGTGGAGTGCCCCGCCTGCCACCTGACCTTCTGCTCCTCTTGCAAGGAGCCGTGGCACGGGCAGCACCTGTGCCAGGAAAACCAAACTACTCTGGTACCAGCCGAGCAGGGGTAAGATGGGAATCCACGATGGCTATGCAGTCTTTTGCTTCTTTTTGTCACAGAGCCTCACGTCAGGTTCATGGAGCAACCTTCTAGGTCCATAGCTTCAGTTCAGAGACTGTCCATCTCTCCTGGTGTTTCCTCAATACAGTTACAGTCTAAATACTACTTTAAATGACAAATTTTATTTTTTAATACTTAATATTATTTGTGTACTTGTCAAGCTGAAACGTGAAGCCCTCCAGGACTTTAAATCTGCCTAAAAGCTTTGTTCACATGCTAAAATTATGACCTGTGCCCGTACAAACAATCCAATATACCAATATTACAGGATTCAAATTTTGCCTATACTGTGATAAAGAAATCACCCCTGCTTAATATTTATAGAATCTCTGCGCAGAAAAACCTTAACTCCTACACAGACTGTAAATTTCACTTGGTGTGAGAAGCGTGATTTATGCTCATTTTCCTTAAAGTGCAAACAACCTATAGATCAGGTTGTAAAGGTCATTAATCTACAGAAGAGAGACTTTTGTGTTGAAATTATGTTATGTCTTTGTCTATACATCTTTGTTTTTAGAATCAAGTTATGTTGAGTCATGTGTTCAAAGCTTCCTATCTTTTTTTTTCAAGAAATGAAAGACTTAAGACCTAGAGTATTCTGCTTTCTAGAGACTCCATTGAACAGGAGTTGCCAAAAGCTCGTACTATGATTTTTCTTCTCTGGGTGTGATCTCTGACTGTGGTGGAGTTTAAGCCTATTTTATTCAGACAAGGACAGTGCTCTGAGTTGCATAATCAAGTCCTGTTAAATGAATTGTGCAAGGTCTCTGTAACAAAGTCCTAAGTTTTAATGCTATAGGTGATTAATTGTGGATGTAGTGGGTGTTTTATATAGCATAAAGGAACAAGGCAAGGGATTTTCACTTCTATGTAATATTAGTAGTCTTATACCTAGTAGTGAGTATGCTTCAATGTGTTGTACTGAATATAAGAAGCTTCACATACTAAGTGTGTTAGGACAATAATAAATAATAATCTGAAAAATAAGCACAATACACATCAGGTAATGGACCTGAATACCAACAATTATGTTCACATCTCACTGTAATGTTTCCTTACTTTTCTAGATTCCTTATTGGAGCAGAGACAGAGTCACCAATTAAGCAGTGCCCAGTTTGTCGAATTTATATTGAGCGAAATGAGGGCTGTGCTCAGATGATGTGCAAGAACTGCAAGCACACGTTTTGCTGGTATTGTTTACAGAACTTGGATGTAAGTGCTGCAGAAAAAACACCAAGTCAAAGAATAATGGGGGGGTTAGGGTTAGTCTGAGGCCCTGCACAAGCTCTTTGTTAGTTCATTGCTGTCCTAGCCAATTTCTTGGCTCAATTCAGCTTCTGACTCAGTTTCTTTCTCTTCTTTCACCCTGTGCTTTTATTTATTTCAATATAGTTTTTGTTTCTTCCATAAAGGGTTGTAGCCGTGTCTATGGGTCCCACATTAATTCTTTGAGGGAAATGGGACTAACATATTGCTTTCTGGAGGTTTGTTCCAGCAGAACCTTGCTCAGATTCCCTCTTCCAGTAGCTAAAAACAGTTTGGTCGAGAGTAGGGAAATAAATGTCTTCCACCTGTTTCAACAGTTAAGGACGTAGCCTGTCTAAAAAGTGGTATGGTACTGGGTGAAGGGGGTTGGTCCGTGGTATGGTGGCTCAAGGGCTCCCAGCTAGGGAGGAGTAGGTCTCCTTTACTAGTCCATGTCTAGTGCCATGTTTGCTGAAGAGAATGACTGGTTATTAGGCTTGAGGATAAAAATGTTTGATCATGAACATGGATTGTGAAGTGCTAATGATCTCTCAAAGGTTACAAACCAGTCTCAACTCGTGTGGACTTCAAGTATCCTAGCAGTATGGAGAGTCCTGGAAGTAATGCACTTGCATATATGGCAGCTTGCCACTCTGGCACAGTCATCAGTAACAAATGTGGGAGTGTGAAAAGGACTTTACCAGCACTTGAAAGAAAATGTTATGTGCTGCGTGGCTTGTCTTCTTTTTTGTACTCCACAGCCAGCAAACAATGAGACTTCCTCAATCTTCATCTTTTACTCAGCACGCTAAACAGGTTTCCCTTAGTGTTATGTCCCCTTTCTCTGTGGGTGAATGTGCTTTTTCAACATGAGTCTTAGGGCTTGCCTCAGAGTACATGCAGTACACGATGATTGCTTAACACTGTGCTGAACCAGAAGAATGTCACATTCTTGCAGACTCCGCAGACATGCCCTTATCAAGTTTTTGTCAGTTCGAAGGGAGAAGAAGAGAAAGAAACTGTAGTTGTGTGATTCAGATGTAGTTTTTCTAAATGTATGGGGGTTACAGGAGCTCCAGGCGTAGATGAAGGTAATATCTGCAAAGTCAGAGAGCAGAGCTGAAAAATGCAAGAGGAAGCAGCATCAGGTTACAGCACAGTGGTTTAGGGAGGGTAATGCAGGGCATGAGTCACCTTGTGAAGGAAAGAATGGGTAGTTTAATAAGTACTAATAGTAAAAGAGAACTGAAACAGGATTTTTGTACTTTTTATATTTTCTTGTTAAGTCTAAGAAGAAAATTACTGTGAAGTAGGTACATCAGGAGAGCAGAAGGTGGAATACTTTAGGAAGATGATCCCTCACATTGCTAGTTTTCAGAAATGCCTGTTGTGTTCAGTCCCCTTTATCATCACCAAATTATAAACCAGGTACTTGTGCAACAGGTGAAACTCACATGCTTATGCTTTTTTAAAGTGGCAGAGGAAAGATGCTGTATGATAGCTCAGGTGTCAAACCTACACAAATTTCTGAAAACGTGAGAAGTTACTCTAGGTAATTATTCAGAAGACAGGTGAACTTGTCTGCTGGTAGCTGGCAATTTCAAAGCAGTGCCAGGAAGGTTGTGTTTCCACTCTGGTCTTGAACCTCTCCCTGCAGTTCTGTAACCTGCTCTTACAGCTTCTCCTTTTCTTTTTCAGAATGATATTTTCTTACGACATTACGACAGAGGCCCTTGCAGAAACAAGCTGGGGCACTCACGGGCTTCAGTGATGTGGAACAGAACACAGGTGTGTTCCTAGCCAGCTGGGCAGAGCTTTCATGCATGCATGAGGCAAAGAGATTTTACCCTTCAGAGAAGAACCAAGATTATTATTTTCATATTTTCATCCTTTTTTTTGTGACCTATGCTATGTTTGTGCATGCACATGGATATTTTATTTTCCATGCTATCTAAATATGTATTTTCACCACGCTGTCTTTCAGGTTGTGGGGATCCTCGTTGGACTAGGTATCATAGCGTTGGTGACCTCTCCCTTGCTGCTTGTGGCATCTCCATGCATCATCTGTTGCATTTGCAAATCTTGCCGGAACAAAAAGAAAAAACACAGCCTGCCGACAACCTAAAACTGTGTCTTTTTGAGTCTCCATCTGTACAGCATATGTATGTGAGAAAGCACAATGGTTGTGTATTGGTGCCATACCTGCCAAATAATGCTCCCTTTTGTTTGCCAGTTCTTGGGATAAGTGCCTACTCTTGTCAGGTTACTCTGTCACTAACAAGTGCTAGTGGGGGAAAAGTCTAGATTATTGTGCAGTACATATAGTGTAGGTTTTTGCTTCCTGAAGAGGAAAACGGGACACCATTCAGTACTTTATACCATAAATATGATCTACCATTCAAGACTGATAGAACATTCCCATTTTCCATCAGCTGCACATGACTTGATCCTGCCGCATTACTCTGTCTTTGCAGATGTAGTCACTACTGTCGTGCTTGCTGTTGGTTCTTGGTGACACTCAGATTTCTCAGAAAGTTTTGGGTCTTTTGTGAAAGAGGGAGAGGGAAAAACCTGATTAGGTTCTTCTGTCTGCTAGCTTGTGTCCAGTTAAATGTAACAAACCATTAAGAAACTATGTTTGATAGTTTCCTGTCAATTGGCTGCCATGGCATTTCTTTCAGCATTGAAATCCATTTGATTTTTACCATTGATCTCAACTACAGAGGTAAAAAAACAGCAAAACTGTTCCTAAGATGGCGTTCTCTTTTGAGAGACTGGACTACCTTGAGAAAGCTGCTATTTTTTTTTTCACATCAAACGTGACATTTCGTCTACGATGAAATATTAGGAGTATGCATATTTCCCTAGCATTGGGCATGCCTTTTGTCAGTACCATGGGTGTAGCAAACTCACAGTGAAGGTAATATTGTAAGAAAGACTGTGATACAGTTCCCATTTTGTGCAGTGTTGGGATCCTGGTTGCGTGTGTACAGAGTGATGGCATAGGCACAGATATACCAAGTACATATATATGACAAGGCAGTCAGTAGATTTTTTTCAACAGTTTACATGGGTTGGCAGCAAGAACCCTGTTAAAAATTTATTGAAACCAGGCTAAGCCAAGCCCTCCTTCAAAACCTTGTGGGCCTGCTGAAGTGAATACTTGAGAGATGCTGTGTAAATGTGAGTTCCGTCCTTTAGTGGGTATTTCTTTTGTCCTGCTCAAGGTTAGCAAACTCTGTTACTGATATTTTTTAGTTACTCTGAATCTGGAAGGCTGTCATTTAATAAGTGCTTCATTTTAATTTGGTGCCTCACCACCAAACCAATTCAGACCCTGGTATTGGTTACACCTGTATGAGTTCACTGAAAGCTCACTGAAGAGCTGGAATTACTCCAGGCTCAGTCAGGAGTAGCTGAGTTCAGACTCTACTCCCTGGAGTTTATTTTCTTAATGGATGGTGCTCCTCACAACTGGGGCCAGTGGCGCTTTTGTTCTGGACTCCCGTCTGTGCATTCTATATCTCTGGGAACAGATACAAGTTTGCACTGTATAATTGGTTGTAATTCCAAACCCCTTTCCATAAAGGCTGCGAGGTTTGAAGGAGATGCTCAGCCCGAGCGTGGTGTCGGGCTTGCGCTCCGCCCGGCTGCGCGTCTCCGAGCACACAGCGTGGGTCACCCGGAGAGTGCTGCGGGGGTGCCTGTGGTGTTTGGCCGAGCCTCAGGAACTTTGCCTTCTTGGCAGCTGTAAATGTGACCTTTTTTTCTGTTTAACTTCGCTCTCTGGTTACTGTAACAAAAGTGGCAGGTGTTCTTCTTTTGAGAAAGTGTAGTCTGTTGAGCAGACTAGCGAGGACAGAGGCCTTTAATGATACTGTCTGTTTTACTTTTTAATTGATTTCTTTTATAAATACTGTCTGACTTTGCTACCAGTCATGGCTGGAGGGCAGGCAGTGCTTGCCAGTGTGAAAGGCTGTATTTAAACTTCAGCTTTGAAGGAAAGCAGAACGGTAGACAGTACATTCTAAATACAGAGTGCAATGCAGGCAACTGCCATTTATAATAAATAAAGAATGTTTTCTGTATGTGTTTTCTTGAAGAGCACTAATGGTAGTGCTTTGGGGTACTTGTGACAGATTAAAGTGTCCAGCCCTTGGCTTTGCACTATTTTTCTACCTACATTTTTATGGCACTACTGTCATTTCCATTTTATTTATGAACTTGAAGTTGCAAGTCTTACTTTAACAAAGCCTCAAGGACAAAGATGTAGGAGCTGTACAGTCTCTTTAAGCATAACCAGCATTGCAATGTACCAGTATCCTTTGCACGTTAAAATTTGAGGGGTTTTCATGTTTTGTGATCTTAGCCATGACCAGTGCATCCTTTGCTAGTATGGTTTCTTTCCTTGTCCTCTCCCTCTTTCTGTTGGCCTGTTTTTGCTAAAATGCCTATTGGAATGAAGGTGTCGGATCTTTTTTTTCATTAATACTGTTGTGTTAATGAAACTGTCAGGTTCTTCCCTCTGTTAAAGAAACGCAGTGGAAGGCAGCTCTCTTGCCTCAGTTCAGATGCCTCGTGGGCGTACCAAAACTGGTATAAATTAATCATGCAGGAGTTAACACAGCCTGGCAGCCTCAGTGCCAGTCCAGGCATCTAAGAAATCTAGATGTGGATTGGTAGCCCAGGCTTTTGCTGGCGGTCTTTACATAAAAACTGGATAAGGAGAACATGAGCTACAGGGACCTCTTCCTTTGACTGTGTAGGTGCAACAAATGGACCAAGAAAGAAGCTCTAGACATCTTCAGAGCTTCAAATTAAAGCTTTGCAATAATGATTTTCTTTAAAAGGCTGTGTCCAGTGCCCCAGGTATCCTGGCTTTTCATTGCATGGGTATACTTGAGCATGTCCATTAAGTGGACCCTGGCCTGGCCAAGTGGAGCAGTGCCTGTGCGGAAGTGCTGGAGCAGGAAAGCCCTGTTTCTTTGTTTTCCAGAAGGCAGCTATTTTGCACCAACTGGCTATGCTCACAGAGTTTCCAGAGAAACACTTTAGCAGGAATCTTTTTACAGTATTGGCTCTTGCTTTTGTGTTGTTTTGTTGTTTGTTGTTTGTTTGTTTGTTTGTTTGTTCCCCCCCCCCCCACTTTATAAGAAACGTTAAAGTCCCTTTATAAAAGATTTATTGAAAGCATGACAAATAATACTAGTAATAATTAGGGAGAACAAAAAGAACCAGGACTGACTACATCTGACTCATCTTAATCAAGTGTGTAAACCCACCCTCCTGAGCTCCATCTGTGCAGTGCAGTTGGTGCACATTACTATCAGGCTTCACTGCTCTTCCCATCTCTCTTCTTGCCCCTGTGGCAGGTGGCCGGTGTGGGGGCAGCAGCCAGGGGAGAGATCAGGGCTGTGGCAGTGCAGGTACCACACAGGAGCACATTGCCCACCCTGGACTCATCACCAGTTTGTTCTTGGGCCTTTAACTGCTGAGAGACACCTTGGGGGTTTTAGGCTTTTAATGGTACATTGAGAGCATTCACAGACATCTCTCTTGGAGAACAGAAGTGAAAAGTACTCCATTCCTTCTGAACCAGGAGCATTCAGACCTTATGAAAATTGGGCTCTAGGTGTTTAAAGGTCAGCTCCTAAACTTAAGAGACCAGTGCTAGAAGTATGGATTTGTACTGCATCTGGCCACAAATCTCCATGGCCACATAAAATGTGATTTCCCATCAGTCACTGTGTCTGTGTCAAATACAGCTGAAGATCCCATTCAGCATTTCATGCCCTTGAGTTAAAATGAGGATGATGATACCTGCTCCTAAATCCATCTCTTAATAAAGAGAAGGTATTTGTCATGCTACAGCATAAGTGCATCTCTGCGGTATTTATTCCAGAACTATAGTGTGTGTTCAGTGCTGCCCTTCAGTAAGTGCTGGTTTATTTTATTATGGGGTTACTTACCCCAAAGCAGGGCATGAGGGGTAACAATAATGAATGTTTCTCAGTGCTTTAATGATGCTAAATGCTAAGTCTTGTGGTCTGTCCAGTAACACAGTCCACAATGGGACAATAAAATCAACTTTTGACCACTCCATTTTTTGGTACCACAAGGTGTGGTTGTGCTGTAGTGCCTGCTGCTTTAAAAATTTGAACTCTGTTTTGCACTGTGATCTCCTCCCAGTGATTCTTTCTCAAACTAATTCCTTTTATGATCTTATTTTTCATCCTGTATTTCAGGCCAAAGATTTTTAGAGCAAAGCTAGTAGATTTCTTTGTGTGAGGATAAAAATCTTTCAGCCATTTTCTCCCAGGTTTTAAAAAGAAATTTGATGCTGAGTTACCTGACCAAAGATAGAAATTCCAGACTTAGCTTGTTTAGAAAAACTTATTGAGACTTAAGAGGTTCTCTTATAAGACCTAAATAAGGGCTGCTTTGTTGGAGCTCATAGATAAGGGAGCCCTACAGCTTTTGAGCTTCACAGAAGAGATGCTTCTATTGTTAAGCAGACTTCTTTGGAAATATGCTGGGGGGAAAAAAAATTAAAAATCTACATTCTGTATGTGTATTTTTAGTATATAAATCAAAAATACTTCTCCAGTATAGATTAATAATTTAGGGATTCAAACTCTCTGGAGGCTTTCTAGGGTATACTTACCCGGGAAGATAATCTTATAAATATGCTGAGGCAGTTGAACAGAGTGTGCTAGTTATAAAACAGTTGTCAGACATCTCTCACCCATGAGTGTGTAGGATGAGATAGTAATTTACATGGCTGGAAATAAAGATGTGAAAATTTACCTTTCCTGGAACAGCAAGAGTTGGTTCTTCTGCAGTCTTCTGGAAGATTAACTTACTGCTAAGACTCTGGAGAACTTCAGTCTCATTTTCATTTGTCCTCTAGTTAGTAAAGTAATGAAGTGAGAGCTGAATGATGTTGCTGAGCAGGAAGCCCAAAGGTCTGTCTTGTGTCACGAACCTCAAGTTTCTCATACTCTATATGGTTTTATAATTTATTATTATAATTTATGCAATGCAAATATAATTTATAATTAGTAATTATGAAATACTGAGGATGAAGTATCATTGCCTTTATCATATGATAGATTTATTTTAATTGCATTCATATTGGAAGGCTTTTCTCTTCTGCTTTCCATAGAGAAGGTCATGGTGCATCTGGCAAAGTAAATTTCTGTGATCTGGTGCAGTCCACAGTAAAGGTTTCCTACTATTTTGTAGTTATATCAGAGGTTTTTTAATGATCCCTCAAGTTAGTTCTTTCAATCGAGCAAATGTCTATTGTTAGGAAAGGTAATTTCCTAGCAACGAATTTTATTGACCATCACAATCTGAGCTATAAAAGATGATACTGGTTGACAAGGTCCACCAGCTCTTTGGAGGACACAACCTCATTCTTCTCCCTTCTTCCCAAGAAACTTTCTCGTGGTTGAAAATTAAGGATGTGAGTAATTTGCTTGTGCCTTCTGGATGTCCAGACAGAAGCTGCAGCTTCTGGTGGCCATGTGCCAGGCGATCCCAGACAGGGTTGAATGTGTGATGCTGCAGCACGTGTGCAGTGAGTTGCTTAAATTTCAAGAAGATGCCTGGGCTTTGTGGCTTCCTGGGGCCCATGCAGTGGATGTGGTGCACAAGGCACTCATCCAGGTGAGGCTTCAAGTGCCACCAGCTCTATGGCACATGTTGTGCTGGGCCGTCTCACCATGTTCTAGTGTATCCTAGATGTTCATCAGGAGCCCTGTCTCAAGCTTGCCCTTTCCATAGCTACCCGCCCACCTCCAAAACACCCCAGAACCCAGAGCAAACCTGTTCAATTTCCACGTCTCGTGCTGCTGGTCTGCTGGTCTGCTGGTTTCTTCTAAGCTTCAGTTCACATGAGCTATTTGGAGCTCAGCCGGTCTGATCATTTACTTTTCCCTAATGAGCAAGGCTTGGGAATGAAGAGAAGCAGAACTGTTCTGTATGCTGTTATTGGCATCGTAGTCACCAAGGGTCACCATGTGAGAGCTCTTTTAACTGCCCCAGCACTGCTTATTTCTGATAAAAGCCCGTGTTTTAAATGTATGTGGATGGAAGTGTCCAAGTCTGACACTGAGTGTGTTTGTGCATGTGGTGTGAACCAGCAGCGGCCACGGACCCCTGTCCTGCCCCTCGCAGATTTTACATTCTGTTTATCTATTTTTTTGGGTTTTTTCTTTTCCTCCAGATAATACACTTTCTTCACCACTTTTCTTCCGGTGAAGGGCAAAAGGGTTTGATCTTTGTAAGATTTGTTAAAATATTTTTGTGTTTATAAGAAGAAAGGTGGCATGTATAAAGAAGTAAGTGCTTTTGTAAATTTTTTTTTGTGTGGTATGATGCAGCATTTAAATGTTTTACAGATGCAGTTTTTTGCACTCTCTGCATATATTCATAAAAATTATATTTATTTTCTCTCTTTAAGGTTTACTTCAGGGTTTTTTTTTTTTTCTTCTGATGTTATAAAATGCAATATGTGCAACATTAAAAAATTAATGTAAAGACTGTCTCATTTTGTTCAAATCTTCAACTGCCTTTAAAAAGATAACAAAAAATGTATGGAAAGAATTTGAATACTCTGGCTTGCTTAATGGAAATTTTCAGGATAAAAGAAGGTAAAAGAGCTAGGATCTAGAGTCTTGACTCTTGTTTACTTTCTCAAAAATAATTGATATTAAAATCCTTTTAAAGCGTGTGGGCTGGCTCTGGATTAGCCCTGGGAGCTGCTGTAGTGGTGTGCAGAGAGCAGTGGTATTTGCTCTCCGTAGGTGGGATGCAGGATTACTGAAGATCTGCTCCGCGGACAAATCTGGTGGAGACTGTGGCTTGGGAGCTACCAGGAGCACCTGGAGGAGCTGGAGCTCCCCCAGGCAGTGGATGTGTTATGTGTGGCAGGCTGCACAAGGGAAAGTCTGCTCCTTCAGAGCCCCCTTTCTCTTCACTTGCTCCCTCAGGCCTGCCTGTCCTTGCAGCAGAATGGGGCCTCCTGCTCCAAGTTTCTGAAGGACCTGATGGAATGCTACATCCTGCCGTGCAATTTCAGACATCCATGCTCCTTAGTTTCCTCACACACCCACATCCTGCAGTGCTTACGAGAGACAATCACAGCTGTGGTTTTGAGCATCACACATGAAGGCGATGTTTACCGTTAAATATTTCTAGCTTAGCTACAATTACTCAGCATCTGAAGGTAGGATTTTCCAACTGGGTGACACCAACTGCGTGTCATCTATGGGGCTCTTCACCTCAATGCATTATCTGAAAGGTCTTGATAAGTTTTGCCTCTGAGAACATGTTTTCAGGATGAAGGTTGAGGAGAATACCACCATTTTCACTTACAGCTCAAATTATGGTCATGAATGTACATTTTTTCCCCCCACTAGTTGCTTAGAATAAATTCAGTACTGATATTATTCCACTTAAATGTAGTATTTTTTTTTTTTTTAATGTATGCATGTGTCCTAGGCTCTAGTCTTGTCCAACAAAGCAGGAGAAGCTTACCAGCCCACACATTAACAAAGGTGATGACTTGCAGCAGACAAGGTTTCCAGCACAGCACTTTTCCTTCACAGGATCTTGCTGGTTACTGAGGAACAATCTTTCTGATGGGAATGTGTCCGTTCTGTCAGACTTGTGATGGACACCAGCTGCTGGCAGCCAGTGTGCCTGGTACCCTGCCAGCCTACCAGCTGCCAGTGGTGGGCAAACTGCCTAACTTCCCACCTGGTAGGCGAGTGAACTGGCAGCTTCTCACCTGGAAACTTTGAAGAAAAACACCAACAAATCTTTTCCAAGAAAAAGATACACATTTCTGAGTTTCCAATATTTGAAATTTCTGAATCAGACTAGTCTAAGCAACCCAAACATCTCCTGGCCAGTTTTGGAACATAAAAAAAAAGTAAACGGATTCAAATTTGATTTTATCCCAACTTCAAGGTGCAATTTCCCCCTCCCTGCTCCTGCACTTGTCATGAAGACTAGTTTTCTTCAAAAGCCTTTTGTTTCTGAGTTGTTTGTAACCAAATCCCCCAATTTTAAACTCTCCATGCTTTTTGAGATTACTTAAGATGTCATTTACCTTCTTAACCTCTGTGTGTGCACATCCATCCACTCACCCACACCCACTTCTATCCTACCCACACTCTGATCCATCCTTCCAGTTTGAGAAACACAACCCACATCACCCTCTTAAAACACTATTCCTGGTCTCCCATTTTTGCTCTGTGGTGATCCTGTGGGTGGGGCCACCCACCCCATCATCATTCTGTCACATTTCCCTGTGGCGCCTGTGACTCCTCCTGGGAATCCTTGCTCTTCTGTCAGCAGTGATGGCCCTGCCTCTCAGGATTGCCCTTGCAAAAACCTTTCCCAATGTCCTTTGGTCCTGGTGCCTGCTTGGCAGCTCCTTTCTCTTTCAAGTTCTACAACTTTTCTGGTCTGAAAACTTCTTAGATGTCGGAAACCAGAAATCGCGGAAAATTAGAAAAAAAAGGCTTGTCTTTCTACAGAGCTTTACATGGATATCGCATAATTAAAAAACACCAAAAAATCCAGAAACCCAAAGCAACCCACAACAAAAATAAAATAAAACCAAACCAGGATCACGTACCACCCACAAAATCATACTTCTCAGAGGAAGCACTTTTCACTTGGTGCCATGGGTTACTTCTTGCATGGGATGTCTCATGCTCAGCCCAGAGAACACCTTGTTAGCACCTCTGTAGTGAGCCATGTCTGCAGCCACTGCCATGCTGAGTCTCACAGGTGTCCAACAGGCAAACTCAGGCTTCAAATCTGTACTGTGATACTCAATATAAAAAACCTAAATCCTTTCTTGTCGTACCTTCCCCTAATCTGAGCTCTATCTGTGCTAGCAAGCAGGGCACCCAGCAATAGATGCATGTTAAAATTCAGGAGGGAATAACTTTGTCAGAGCTTTTAAGCAAGTCTTGTGTCCACATCTATCTGAAGATGTGCTTGTGTTTTATCCAAAAGCGGAAAACTGCAAGATCTCTGATTTCTCAAAATGGGGTTATTAAAAAGTGTCTGCAGAAGGGTGAAGCCTCTGAGCAAGAGCACCCCATGTCTTTTTCCATAGTAGTGTCATGTAGCAAAGAAATGAAAAATCCTTCCGGATGCTGACCCTTTCTCAGCATAATCCATTATCAAGCACAGTTGGTAATTTCACAGTCTCACCTTCTTGAGATCTGTTCCACTGTCAAAAGGTCAGACTTTGAGAAACCTGGTGGACCGGCCAATTAGTAGGTAATTGTGTTTTCCTGGGTCTTGGCTAAAAAATCTGCATTTAAGCCCAGGTGGGTGCAGGTGCCTGTGGTAGTGTGTGTGGTTCCCAGTTGTGAGAGGTAAGAGAGTGCTGCTGCTTCCAGCAGCTCCTGCTCATCCTGGGCACCACAGCTAGTGGGGGAGCTGCTCTGGGACCTAGATTAGATTGACCCATGTGAGTGTGTCTGAACTTCCTATTGCTTGGTTGGGTTGCCCAGAGAAGTTGTGGGTGCTCTATCCCT
Source organism: Oxylabes madagascariensis (assembly GCA_013400675.1). NCBI lineage: Eukaryota > Metazoa > Chordata > Aves > Passeriformes > Timaliidae > Oxylabes > Oxylabes madagascariensis. The sequence continues at coordinate 77,085 of VYZR01031111.1, forward strand.
GGAAGTGTTCTAGACAGGGCTGGATAAGACTTTGAGCAACCTGGTCTACTGGAAATTGTCCCTGCCTGTGGCAAAGGGTTGGAGATAGATGATCTTAAGGACCCTTACACCTCTAACCATTTTGTGGGATGGGGGTCTGTGGCTCAGGCCCTAGGAAGAGGACTCCAGGGAGTGCCCTGTGAAAGTGCCCAGAAGCAGCATCTGGATACTAGAGGAGGTAGTTCAGGACCTTGAGCCTTGTTCAGCTGAATGTCTCTTGAGAAAGCCTAGCAGTTTTTCTTACCTGTACCTGCTCCCATTTTGAGGATTTTCCTCCTGGTCTCCCTGGGATTCCCAGTCAGAGTGGACAGTGAGATATGCAATGGGAAAGATCAAGGGATTATATCTGACTCCCTGGGATGCTAAAGCTTGACTAAGCTCTGTTCTGCCAGGAGAGGGGAATTAATCTGTTTTCTGCTAGGCTGTGTTCAGTTTTGCTGACCTATACTTTGCCTATTTAGCTGTTGCCTGGAAGGGGCAGTGTTCCTCATGATGTTTTGGCTAGAGAAGCTTTGTGGCATGTCTACTAGAGTTGGCTGACATGAGCAGTGCCTTAGTGCCAGTGGCACCAAGTGAGGTAATGTCATTTTAAAAACATAATCAGAATGGAAAGGAAACTAGCTTTGCTCAGGCTATGACTACAAACAACTAAAATGTGATGTGCCCTGGGGCCTTCAGCCTGTGTCATCACAAGGTTCAGTAGGCAGCAGTTTGTGGCTCCTCAGGGGCAGTGGTTTCAAAGTGGTAACAAGGATGTTCTGGGCTGCAGCCAGACCTGAGTCCCTCTTGGCCGGGCGAGGAAGTGCAGCAGGGCCTTATATATCTGTGGTGGCTCAGAAACCAGAGGAATGCTTGTGGTAGTAGTGGGTTGGCTGGGTTTTACACTCATTTCTACCACCTCTGAGGTATGTTGTCTTCACATCACTCCAATATGTGGTCTAGGGCTCTTGGCCACAGGGGAACTTCGGTAGACAGAGTGGAGGCTTCGGGTGGCTGTAAGAAAACTTTCCTCTTCTCTCTTCCATGAAATGCATAACATTTGGTATGTGATATGTGTGTTTAATCAAAGGCTTCAGTCTGTATTGCAGGTAGCTTTTGGAGGAAAAGACATTTCACTCGTTAGCCAAAGGTGTCCTGGTTAAAGTTCAGCTAGTAAATATGACCCTCTAACTAATTCTATTTATGAAGATGAGTGATTTCCCATAATGTCCCATCCCTCATACAGACTGTGATGCTTGTGGGTTTTCTTTCTGCCTGTTTCCTTCAGACAAGTGGCACAGCTGTTCATGCTGTTATGTGATTATTTGAACTGGCAACTGGTACAGCCGCTCCAGAGGTTCTCTCTGCCTGGGTGCTGTGAGAGGTGGTAAATGTGTCTCCTTTCTGGGCTGTGCTGCTGCACAGAGCTTGGCTTGGACCTGTTCATCACTTGTAGGGAACTTGGACAGGGTCCTACCATGGCGAGATGAGGGGAGAATTTTGCCATGATTTTAGTCCTTTCACCTCTCTTCTCCATGTAATAATCAACTTCTTTCAACAATGCCCTAATCCCATCTTAGATGAGCCAGTAAAACTATCTGTGTGCTTAAGGTGAGACCTGTTTATAGAGGAAACACAAGGGGAATGGGCACTGTTGTAGAAGCTTTTTGTCCAATGTCCTGAATCCCAGCTTGGGACCTGAACAGGGCATATGAAAATTGTTTCAAAGAGCCTGGAAGAGGAGGCAGGTTTGGGGACCTTGGGGGAAACCTGACTGCTGTTGCCCCAGTGTTGCCCCTGCCTCCCAGGGCTCTGCTCACATTTGCTTCCTGGCAGCTCCTGGTGTGGCAAGACCCTTCCTCTGAGCCCCTCCAAATCCCTCTGGAAATTAGTATTGCTGAGAAAAAACAAACCTGACCGCAGAGAGAGAAAAATGCTTTCAAAGTAGGGAAATGCCTGTGTAGGAGAACAGATCATGAGAGTAATGTGTAAGACTACGTTATTTTTCTTAATTTTTGTAAGATGACTTGGTTCAGCTGCCAGAGTTGAGGCATATGGGATCAATAACAAGAATTCAAAGAAAAAAGCATGTATGTTAACAACAGGGGGTAACTCAGCAAAAATCAAGCCTGTACTTCTTTGTTAATTAAAAACAAGCCCCTAATTCTAAGCTTCTGGTGGTTCATAATCCCTCCAAGGGATTTTGGTCACTCTTCCCAACTGTGGCTTGAGTTTCAGGGGTGCCAGGTCTGGGCTTGTGGTTGTGCTTAGTGTTACATGTGCATGTGTGTCCCACTGCTGCCAGTATGGTCTGTGCCAAGTTTGTGCCCGTGTATAAACTTTTGTGGGATGACAGCTCTGCAGGAGATGAGCCCTGAATGGCAGTGGCCACACACAGAGACTGGTGGGATTGTATGCCTGCCTCCCCTCCAGCAGCCTCATCTGTTGCTGACACCACCCAAGGGAATGGAGGGTGGTGCCCCCTTCCTTTCCTAAGCACCTCATGTCTCCTGATCCTGCATCCATGTGGTTTTGGTATTACTGAGGCATGGTGAGACCCAACTTTCTAGTTAAAGTCAAGGAGAGACTTGATTTTAATGAGACTGGTGGCTTTTCTAAGTGAGCAGTAAGCACCTTCACTCCTGAGTCACTCCAGCAGACCCTGGAGCCTCTGCAGGCCGGGATGGGGGTGTTACAGCTGTAAGTATCTACTAGGGCTTCTCTGGCACAGGCTGTGATGGTGGCCTAGAGGGAAGTGTGTGCCCTCACAAGCATACCCTGGCAGGGAGGTGTGCCTGCAGTTAACCTCTTCTCCCCCAGGTTGATCTGTACAGGAGCAGCAAGGTACTCAGTAATCCTGCTTCCACTCCTCTGGGAAGGCGAGTCCCTCTCAGACCCAGGATTTGGTGTCAGTCCATGTCTGCAACTGGCATTAAGCTGAGGTCACACTGGAAGGATAAGCACCAGTGACAACCAGGATTGCTTATGACCTCGGCAGTGGAGGTGTTATTATAAGCCCCATTACTCATATGTTATCATTATATTATCATATAATTTCATATAATTGCCATTATCTAACTATATATTGATATGCACACGGAACATTGGAACACCTGAAGTGACCGGTTTCTTCCCGAAGGAGGTTATGCTCCAGTGCATGTGAGACTAAAACACCTGGCTGTCTGAGGCCTGGAGTGCTAAGGCACTCGAGCTATGAGGACATTGCTTTGCTGGGGGAGGATGGAGGCATTTTCTGGGGGAAGATGAAATTATTTTCTCCTTGCAAATCACGTGTCACCATCATCCTTGTCCCCCCAAGCCCTGGCTCATTCTTTGAAATGACAGTGATTTTGGCTGAAGATGTGCCCTCTGCCTCTTGTTATGGGATTTTGTGCATCCAAAGCTTCCTGTAAAGCTGGCACTGATGTGGGCCTGCTGGGATTGCTGCTGGGCTGCAGCCTTCCCGTGGCTTGGCAGGACAGAGGAAGAGGGGACTGCTTTATACTCTGTGGACTGCATCAGGCAAAGTATAATAGCTTCTTCCCCAAGATTTGTTTTAAAAAATGGATGCTAATGTACTAAAAGCAAAGATGCCATTTATTTTTAAATAGGGTTTAACTAGGAACCATTTGCACTGTTTCATGCTGTATCATTTGTGTTTCACTTACATCTTTGGGAAAGATGTGCAAGTCCAAGGTGGGAAAGAGAGAGGAAAAAGAAAAACCAAATGCTGCATCGGACGTAGGATTCTGCCATTTACTGTTCTGATACCCACAGTAAATCCATGGGCTCTATTTGGTGCATCTCTGGGCTAAGCTGGTATTATTTGAGAGTCAAATGCCCTGGGGTAAAACACAGCTCACCACCCTCCTTGCATCTCTGAGGAGCACAGGACAGGTGATGTGTGGGAGAGGAGCAGCAGCAGCGCAGGAACAGTGACTGCTCACCAGTGACTGTGCAGAGGAGAAAGTGAGTGTGGGAAGGGAGGAGAGCAAGAGGGAAACAGTGATGAGTGTCAGAGAGATTTGTCTCGCACTTCTAAAGTTTTCCTTGTCCATCATAGCCACCATTGGAATGTTACTGCAGGCTGTGCTATGTCATACATTTCCCGAGAAGCAACAGAGCTGCCAGAAAAGCTGCAGAGGGGCATCAGTTGCTGGCTGTGCTCCTTTGCTCTGAATCTCCTGCCTGTGTCATGGCATGGAAACAACTTGTGAGTGAGGGATTACATGGGCGAACAGGCAAAACAGGGGCCAGGAAACAAAAAGCGGGTTACAATAATTATCTGATGCAAAGGTGAAAAACCAATGTGGGATTCTTGCCAGCCGATTTCATGAAGTGATTTAGCTGTTTTTCCTTTAATGTTGCTCAGTCTCTGCTGGGAAATAGTTGATGTGGGCACACTGTCAGACTTTACCCTCCTAGAGGAATCAGAAGTGATTCTGGATGTTGGAGGTGGGTATTGAGGGTCTGGAAGTTGGGTTTCTCAAAGTGGAACCTCAGGGACTGGCACATGGACACCACAGCATGAATTGCCCCAGGAGACCTGTGTGTGTTGCTGAGCTGGTGTTGGCTCCACAGGGCACAAGAGAGGTACAGCTACCCACAGAGAGGGGATGTGTGGGGACTCTTCTGCCCTGCTGTCATGGGATGTCATATGAGGTCATGCCTTCTGCCTAGTGGATTCAGCCCTGGAATGGGACAGAGCCCTGAACTGACATTTTAGACTCCAGTGGCTAATCTTCTTCTCCAATATCTCCGGGGGAATTCCTCAAGCCTGTATTGGGGCTTCAGGTGGGCACATCTTCCTTGACTTGCCCCTGCAGATGGGGCTCTTCTGCATAACTCTTGTAGGCATCTGACTTGAACATCCTTGAGCAATAATGGGAGGCTGTGTTTATGTCCTTGACCCTCCCTGTTCTCCTCCCCCACTTTCCCCAAAGAACTTCCTTGTATGGCCTCAAGGATGGGTGAAGCTGAGACACTGGGCAGAGCCACATTCCTGCTCCAGAAAGTAGGATGCCCTTTTTCTCAGAGGTGGGGATCCACCATGGTCATGCACTCTGCCACAGCTGGGCCAAGTCTGGCTCTCAACAGTGAGAACAAGGGTCTTGGAGGGGGTGCAGAGGAAATTGCATCATGCCTGTGTGTGGGCTTGCTGACTGGCTAATGGGGCACCTCATGGCTTCTGACTGAGCAAGTGCCAACACCCCAAATCTGGGAAGAGAGGGGCAGGAGGGGATGGGGCCATGCAAGCTGCTGGATGGTGTCCGTCTCTCCTCTCCTCTAGCCAGGGTGGGAATAGAAATGGAATAAACTAGTGAGGTTTGGCCCTACACGGATCCATACACAGCAATTTCCCCTTTGCAGCAGTGGGAGGGTTAAATACTGATTTGCAGCACAGCTGACTGCAAGCTCTGCTATCCTGCCTGGCTGTGCTGCAGTGGTTGATTCTCTGGAAATAAGGGAAAATTCAGCCAGAGGAAGTAGGTTATGTTCTCCAAATGCCATAACATCTGACACATCCAAACATGGTTTGTGTTGCTGGGGTGATGCAACTTCCCATTAGCTGGGATAAGGGTTTTACCACGGATTGCTGTGCACTTCAGCTGTGATGTGTGAGGCTCTGTGGGAGCAAAACAGAGTTGCTTTTCATGGAAGTTAAAGGATGTCTCTGAAATGCTTCAGACACTTCTCTGTATGGAAAATTTCATTATTACTTGCAGGAAGAGAGCCTTTACAAGTCTGGAAACAACCTGGCTTTATTCTGTGTACTGAAGGGCTTCCTAGGGACTTTTCTTTGCTGCTCTTCCCCTTTCTGCAGGTGTGACCCAAGGCGATGGCAAGGGGTAGGGTTAAGAGAAATCACTGATGTTCTTTCCCCTCTGCCAGGCAGCTGCCCTCCCCATGGGACAAAGCAGAGGACTAATCCAGAGGTTTCAGCTGAGTACAATTTTGGAGCCAAAGCTGCAAGAGTGCTCTGGAGCTGCAGAAGCACCCACTGTGGGTCAAGGAGTGACCTTCCAAGCAGGTGGTAAAAACAGCTGATGATGACAGCCAATACTTTACCTTTTAGAAAATTATTATCTTTTATTCTGAGTGGGCACCAGAAAACAGACTTGTACTTTTCCTGCCAAAGTCTTTATTTTCTTCTTGGCATGGGCTTTGAAGGGTCTGGAAATGCCAAGGGTTCCCTTCTGCTGCCTGTGAGGTTTCCCTGGGACTGCTGTTGGGTTGGCTAGAAAGCTGGTGAGGCTGAAGATTGGCTGCTGCTAGCAAATATCAGTGGGGTAGTGCTGCAGCAGGTTGGATTAAACGCTGGGAAAAAGAGAGAGAGGGTGAAATTGCAGCCTCTGAGTGAAGTGGGGCTCTCTGAACAGAATCACTGACAGAGCAAGGGGTTTAGCAGCAGACGAACTGGGTCTAGATGAGACACCAAAGGTCAGAGAGTATGTTTTGAAGGGGCAGCTTTAGCAGAGAGGAGGAAAGCAGCCTCAACAGGGAAGGAGAAACACACATAGACTGTTTGAAAGAACTCCCTATTTTCACTTTGCTATATTTTTCCCCTGGTATTTAGAAACCCAGTGCAGTGAAGGAAGGAACATGGGCAGTGTCAGCAGAGAAGGGAGAAGGAAGTCAGTTTAGCTAGCCAAGTTTGTGCAACTTTAAGGTACAAAGCGCAGGTCTGACAAAATGACCTCTGACTCTTTCAGGTTGCTGTCAGCACTGGCAGCTCTCACACACTCACCGCCTGCCATGGGATGGGGACTGTAGCTGAGGGATGCTGGCCCTCCCAACTCACACCCCAGCCCTACCCGGGCATGTCCTGGCTGCAGAAGGTTGCTAGAGCAGGTCCTGGCTGCTGCACCAGGCACCTGTGGCAGAGCAGGCTGCAGAGGAGAGATGAGATATGGGATTCCTTGAGTTGTGGGCTACTCTGGAATAAGCATCAGGGGGTGGTTGTTGGGGAGAGGAGAGGATGGAACAGGAGCATTATGTGCACATGATGCTAAATGCATCTGATGTCAAAGGGGAATTGCAACTGGAGCTTTGGCTGCCAGTCAGATCTCATCCTTCCTCTGGTAACAGGTGCTCATGGTCTTCCCTTCTACCAGTAAGGAGTTGAAAGGTGGTTATTATGGATATGAGACTGGGGAATTTGTGTGTTTCTCTTTACTTTCTGTGGCTGATTCAGGAGGGGTTCAAGGCTGGTGCTGGCAGGTTTGGGGCCCCTCAGGAAGAGTCAGGCAGCTTGCAGAAGTAAATACAGGGGATATGTGTTCTATATTGTGTGGCATGAACATAAGCACTGTGCTGCTGTAGACAAAGGAGTCACCTCAATCCTGTCCTGTCATCTTCACCTAAAGAACGAGCTTTAAAAATGGAGTGTGACAGATGAGGTACCCCAGTACAACCTCCTCAGCTTCCCTTGAGTCGCACTGGAAGGCCCTTAAAATAATCTCTCAAGGTGGCCACTGGTTGTCATTGCTTTCAGAGACTTATAAGGGGTACACAGTTTGAGAAGCTGCACAGCTGGGTGCCTCTGTGTGGGAAATAAAGCTGGGGAAAGCAAAGCTGTGAGCAGCCTCCTTGCTCCTAGTTCTTGTGCCATAGAAGAGTTTGCTGTCATACATTTTAAAGATCCTATTCTATGTTGCTCTTTCTACCCCTGGACAGGAGGCACCAATGTGTTGACAAAGGTAGGATGTATGAGTGACCCTTCTGCCCCCTGAGAGGAGCTGTCATGGGATGTGGTGTGGGGAATTGCACAATGCATGGTCAGGTGGGTGACCAAAGTTGTCCATGGCCTCTAAGTGAATACTGAAAAGAGAATGAAGCAAATCCAATGGGTTATTCCAGTTATTTTCTCTTCTCTGGCCTTCCACCCCATCAGGCACATGAGGAGGGCATCTCTGTAGGTATGTCAGGACAGAGAGATGAGCTGGGGCAGCCAGAGGCAATTCTGTCATGCAGATCAGTACAGTTATATAAAAAGTTGGCTCTAATAGAAAATAAAGCAAAAGAGACATTGGTGAATGAAGCAGATGCCTTAGAGCTGAAGGAGAAGTGAGTGTGTGTAGGAATACCCTGAAAAGCAGCTCCAGATTATCATTGGGAGAAAACAGATCCATCAGAGGGGAAAAGACAGAGCTAGTGGGTGGATATGGAAGGCCAAGGACAGATAACTGGTAACTGAGGAAGGTTTTCAGAAAGCACAGTGCAGAGCACTCTGCTGACACCAAGAGTGCGTGACCCCTGCTGTTGTAAGCACAGCTTGAGAAAGCATCCACTAAAGAAACCAGGGGTCAGTGGGGGAAAAATGCCCTTGAGGAGGCATTTTCTGCTGAAGGTCCTGATTTGGGATGGACTGGAGATGCAGCTGGCTGGGGGCTTTTCCAACAGATCCCTCTCTGCCACCTAGATGTACAACATTCACTGCTGGGAAAGCAAGAAATGGTATGAGGCAGATGTGATAAAAAGGGCATAGAGAGAATTTGGAAATGGAAACATCCCTCCAGCTTCTTGGAAAGGTAACACTCATCTGCATTGTGAAACTTGTGGTGTTTTGGGCTCTGTGATCTTATTGTGTGTTAAGGATGCTGTTGGGTTTGTAAAGCTGCTGGACTGTGATGGGCAGGAAGCTGCATCCCGAGGGACTGGTGTCCCGGGTAAAAGGGATTAATACCCCCGGGCAAAGTGAGTTCGCTGCCCCTGCCCGCAGGCGAGGGGAAGCTGGGGGCACTGAGGTGGGCAGAGGCTCATGGGGTTGCCAAGTGCAATTTCTTGCTGCCATCTAGTGACGTTCATGGGTAGCTAAAAGTGTCAAAAAGTGCTTGGTTCTACTGCCTGGCTGCGAGCGGAGTCGCTGAACTGCCAAAGACACACGGCCGGGAAACAATCCTGAACCACCGAGGTGTCTGGATTCTGGATCTCCTACAGAACAACAACCGTGGGAAACTCCGGCATGCCAAGACAGGTTTTGGTGGGTTATTAGTAATGAAACATATTTGTTATTGAATAAAGGAATAAGGTTTTTTACCAGATTTGAGACAAAATTAAAGCTGGGATATTTTCCTCCACAGCATTGTGGCTCCGTGTTCGAGCAGGTTGGCTTTGCTTGGCTGTGCTCATTCTTTGTAACAGTGATGTCCCTGAGAGAGCAAGGAACCCCTGAGATAAACTTTGCTGATGAATCTGGAGTGATCTCAATAAAAAGGGGGAAAAATTATATATTTTTTATTTATTTTTGTACTTTCGAATGCTTCAGGCTCCCCTAAGAATGATGGACCACAACCCATAATATTTTTTTTCCCATGGAGAAGTGTAAGGCAGACCTAGAAAAGCAGACAAATAGGGCATTAATGGATTGTTTAAATGGTTTATTGGGATCACATAAATCTTGACCCTCCCAGCTCTATAAAATTAATAGGATTGCAATCAATCTTCAATTATAACTGGACTTTCTTGAGTTTACAGGTGAAGCTTCTATAAATTCTGATTAGGCCAAAATTTCACTATAAAACTTCTGAGTCCTTTTACTGCTTCAAAATAAAAACATCCTGAAGATAATATTTTTACCTTGGAAACATTTTTAGAAAGCTTCCTGGAGCTTCTTTGTGTGTGCTGCTGCTGTGGCCCGTTCATCCCAATATAATATGAGTACTCAAAGCTTTCTCCTGTGTCTCTAAATACCCTTGAAAAGAACCACCTTTGCATCCTGTTTTCACCTAGCAGGCTTCTTCCCTCCACCTCCAAACAGCATCTTGAAAGATCTGTGGTGGAAACAGCATATTACACAATGACTTTTCCTTATATCCACTTTTTCTGTGCCTTCCTCCCAGCCTGAAGCTTTTCAGGGAGACCCACCAAGAGGTCTTCAGCTACTGAAAACAGGATGCCTAGAAATACTGCAGGTGTCTCATTACCATTCCTTCAGTCCTTTTTGTTCCCTGGCATCTCAGGGAGTCGTGGTGCCAACAGTGATAAATCATTGCTGCTGCTGGTGTCTTTGGGGGCAGCCGTAGTAATTACTTGGAGTGACCCTTGCTTTCAGCCATCAGAAAAAAACCTTGCCATCATCCCAGAAGAGCTTAAATCCTTGATAAGGTGCAAACTGCTGGCAACAAGGGCAGTGCATGTAGCCAAACAGGAATATAACACTCAAGCTACTGCTCTCCAACCAGCATATTTTTAAAACAAGGTTAATGATCCCTTGTTAAAAACAGAACAAATGTGTAATGGCCTTAAAAATTTGGTGACTGTTTATCCATCTATAATGTTTTAAAGACTGTTACAAGGGAATTAGAGATGACAGTCCCCTTCACTGGAGTCAGGAGGTTTGTTTGGACACAGGAAGGTGATGTGTGTGTGACCCCAGAGGAGCTGACAACACACTCGGGGAGGATGTGAAAGGTAAATTGGGGCTGCTGGTAGGTCAGACAGCCTCACGAGGGGATGGTGGTGAAGTATGTCCCTGCTCTGAAGGTGAATCTACCTTTGCCATGATAGGTTTGCTATACTTTTTGATCACTGGGGAGGTACAGAAATTGGACAGAGGTAAAGTCAAAAAACTCCTGGAGGAGTGCAGATGAGACTAAGATGGTGAAACATACTCAAAAGCAGAGCAGTGACTTTCACAAGGTGAGACACATCCATTTCCACCCCTGCCACATGCAGACAGGCCAAACTTCCCCTTCCTGGGCATTTACCGTGGCACTGCATAACTAATGAGGTCCATCTGGGCTGGATGAACCCTTTTTTTGCCCCAGTTTGTCCCCAGGAAGAAGCAGGAGAGATGTACGTGTAAGCTTTTGGGCTTGTGGCTGAGGAGGCTGCAGTATGGGGCAGCAGTGCTGCTGCTGGCCACAGCCAGCTTCTGGTGGCCACTGCATCCCTCCTTTGCTGCTCCCATCAGGAGGCCAGCTTGGTGAAACATCTGGCCACACCACATCTGGGCTTTAATTCTGGAGCAGGGTAGAACTTTGGGTAGTACAGGATAGATGTGTCCTCTGCAGCAGTGGAAATGCCATTGGTCACACTTGAAGACCAAGAGTCACCACTCAGGAAGGATTTTGCATTTTTTCTTGTCCCACTGAGACCATCTGGAAGACTTTAGCCCACAAATACCAAACCCTGGGCATGTAGTACCCAACAGGTTTAATAATGACAAGATATGAGTGGACAAAGACTCTCATGGAGCATTATCCACCACACATGGTGCATGCCCAGACTAGAAACCAGACCCAATTTCTAACTAGGAGTGTTACTCTTGGAACAGTTTTCCTGGGCCGTATGGTGAAATCTCTACTATTTTAAGTTGCCAAATCAAGATGCAATGTCTTTCCCATAGTCATGGTGTAACAAAGCCATGAGTAATTGGGCTCAGGGCATAACAAGATCAGCAGTATATACTCCAAACTTATTAGATGTTAGTTCATAAGACTCTTATGTTGGTGATGTCAAATCCTAATGTTTGCTATATCTTCCTTACATTTCCAGAGCTGTTCTATGTTACTTTTTACCTTTTGCTAGTATAAGGATAGGGGAGCAGAATCTAGCAGAGGTCACACTCAAGTTCTTGCCCTGTATCCTCTCTTTCCCCCAATATATCTGAGAAGAAATGACCAGCTGGCTTCAATGAACCAAGTCAGAAGTGACTCCAATGAAGTAACATTTGAGGCTGAGAAAAAAGAGAATTATTGTATTATAAACAAAGTCCCGTTCACAGCCTTTCCTCGTGCTAGGAACCATGCACATGGCAAACATTCAGATCAACTTCAGAGCCAGCTGCATCAGAGGACCAAAATTGGGACCTCAAAACTCCTTGTAAAACTAATGAAAAACATCTGAGAAAGTGCTTTACTTTACTTGCATGGCGGGTAGAAAATTGTGTGTATCTTTTGGAGTTTGGATAAATACGTGTAAGCACACGGGTAAACTATAATCCTCCGATACTGTTTGAATTAAATAGATAGATTAAAAAAATGGGCCTGGCTTTGTCTTGAAAGGATGCCAGAAGATATAAGTTGGACAAGAAACCTAAGTGAGATTGCTGAAGTTTATGTATCAAACCTAAAGTCCCAGGCTGAGTGTTGGATGCTAAGGCAGGAAAAATCACAGGCTTAAAGTTTCAGCCATCATCTCTTATCAGTCATTTGGGCTGGAACTCCTGAAGCAGGGAGTTTGATTTAAAAGTATGTTATTTTTTGTTGTGCTCAGCCACAGGGGTTTAACTGAGGGCAGCCTTCCCCAGAGGAGGAGATACACAAGGGCCTCTAGTGGTGGATACATGCAGAAATAAAACAGATGTGATCACCTTGGTTTTTAACATTGCAATCTATTCATTCCCAGCTGGAGCATTCCTGGGGTGAGAAGAGCAGCTAGAATATCACTGTATCCAAATAGATGCCCTTTTCTGTTTGATTTGGTGACAAGAGACTGGCTTTCATTTCTTCACTGGGTCATGATGCCTTGCAGATGTTTTAAAAAAATCAGTGCTTCTATCTGGACAATAAAGTCTAATGAAAAGCTCTTCACTGAGGTTTTCTGCATCTGAAGGCATGCTTGCTTTCATACAAATGAGAATGATTTTGGCCTTTGCTTGCAGTGCCCTTGAGGTGGAAAGTAATGGTGGTTTGCCATCCGGTTTGTCCAGGAGTTCTTGTGGTAGGTAACGAGGGACCAACTGCTGACACCATAATCCTGATCAGTCCTACTCATCTCATCAGCATTATCTCAGGTCCCTGTCTATCCCAAGGGAGCTGCACTTCTGGACTATGTCAGACAGTGTTAGAGCTGGGTGGTTGAAAAGGGAGCTGGCCTTGCGCAAGGAAACATTTTGACAAGTCTAGATTTTAACCTCGCATGGATTAAAAATGTTTCGTAACTTAGCGTTTGTTTAGGTAACCCATAGAGTCAGAGATCACACATTTCTTGAACCTCCCTCATGCTATGTATGCTTGCAGAAGCAGCTGGGACACTGCTGTAAGTGGCCAGAGTGCCAATCACCATGGTGCTGGCTCTTCAGCGGCTGTGGTGGCAGAGGGGCTCTGTGGTGATGGCCTGGTACAACAGCTGGGTGAGTGGAAGTGCCAGGCCTGAGTCCAGAGCAAAAATTCTTCTTTCAGCCTTGGTGCCTTTCAGCTGTGCCTTGTGGGACCTGGAAAATGCAGAGGTAGCTCCGAGTGTTGTGGATTTGATCTGCTACACGGATGTGGCCCAAATTCACCAGAGGCTTGTTGTATTGGTTTTTAGGTTTATCTGTGCCTCACTCAGCATGGCTTTCTTAGAGTTTGATTTGATGTCTGCAGGATCTACCCAAGCAGGCAGTTGGTTGATAAAATGTCTGTATTCCAAGACTCCCTGTTTTGTTGAGTTAGTAACAGCCCTCTCAAACATATTCCCATTGAAATCTTATTTTACTTTTTCATATTATGGCTAACTATTGTGTGTATTATTATTAAATATATAAATATTCACTGTGAATTAAGTTTATTTATATTAATTTATTAGTAAGATGCTTGTTAAAGGCTGCCTTCAAGTACGTCTTGGCATACATGGGCACATTTTTGGTTTAAAAGTATTTTGAATATAAGTTTTACTTTTAACTGATGCGCAATTGAATGAGAGCCCTGAGAAGTTCCAGCAGCTCTGTATCTGTTGCAGTGAACGTGGTCACAGATCTGGTGTCTGGCTGGAATAAAACCTCCTCCATGAAACCAGACTTCCTTCGTTCTCTGTGTTCTGACCCAGCACTCTCGCCTGCCGTGATGTTCAATGGGCATTTAGTCTCTCTGTCCAGGGTAGCTGAATTTGGCTGTAGTCATCTATTGAGGACAAAAAGTCTTAGGATAGCCTTTACTGACGTTGATTTCTTTAGCTCAAGATGCCTACAGCAGAGACACCTGTGTTTAGTCAGACTAATCCCATTCGTGTTTTACCTGATTTTTCCCCTCCCTAATGTGGTACTGCAGGACATCTGCTTCTTTTCTTTAGTATGTGAAAGAGATATCCTCAGATAAAACAATTCTTAAACCCATCCCACTTCTCTCAGTTCTCTCTTCTCTGAATAAATTGGCATTGCTCAAACTAATTTTTCTCGTAAAGTTATCCCTTCGAGACCTGATTGTTTCTGTGGCTCTCTAAATATTTTACTATTAGTCCTTATCTCCCTCACATGTGATGCCCAAAACTGGAGACCATATTCCAGCTGAGGCCTTACTCATCATCCTGAGCAGAAGAAACAAATTGCTATGTATAGGAGCAGCAAATTCTTTCCTTTTCCTCTGCAGCTTTCTAATATTGGTCTTTTAAGACCAGTTTCTGTTTTCCAGAAAACTATCAGTATTCTGTCATGCCTTCATTCCTCAAAACCCTGAAGCTTCAGTATATCTGGCTTGTGTGTGTGTTAAATCACTGTCCATCCCTCTGTTCTGCCCGTTCCTGGGGCGTGCAGGCTAACATACACTCTAGGAAAATGCTGAAGTGTGTAAAGCCTGTGTATGCTGGAGGAACAGGCTGAAGTAGCTGCTGCTTCCCTCCCAGCCAGATCATACCTGGGCTTTCTCTCACCTCATCCCTTACAAAATCTTGGTCTGAAGTCTGCAGCAGCCTGAGACCAGGTCCACCTTAGAAACATTTGTCCATCTGCATGTTATAATCACTAGTGGGGATTCTTTAACAGGCAGCTACTAAGAGGGCATTTTCTGGGTTTTTTGAAATCTTTTGAGTGATTTCCTTTTTTAAAAAAAAGAAAAAAGAAAAAAAAATATCCCCGTTTTATTTTATTTCTATGTAACCTCAGTCAGTGATTCCTCAGGAATAATTTATTTCCCTATCTTTTCAAAGGCTTCAAAGTTAGACTTTTGTTTGATGTGGGTTAAAACAATTTTTGTAGGACACTCACAGAATTTTTCATTGACAGATATAACTTATTTATCGGCAGAATACGTATTTCCCAGTATTTTTAAACTGAATACTGGTAGAGTTGAGAACTTTTAAAGGAATCCAGGTTTATTTGGTTTTACTGTAACCTGATGAGTTTCTTCCACTGCATGGAGTGTAAGAGAAGCATCTTGGTGAGGCACCTCGGTGCGTAAAAACCAGAGCATCACTTTCAACTTCCCTGTTGAACCCAGCTCAGACTTTATAATATTGAAAATATCAGAGCGGTGTCTATTTTAAAATTTGACTCTGCAAGGGATGAATGGATGGAGATAAACCAGAATTAGAAAGAAATTTGAGTGAAAGCAACCATGAAACAACAGAATCACTGTTCTGGGGAAAGAAAGGAGCGAAAGGAGCAGAAAAAGAGTAGTGAACTTCAAAAAGCAGTCATCAACAAGCCTGGGAAACAGGTAAATGTGTGTCTTCTGGGAAGATAATCCCAAAGATAAAGAACTGTCAGTTACTGAAACTGCTGTTAACAAAAGCAGAATGGTAATCTATCCTGATGTGAAAGAAAGAGGAAACCGAGCAGGAGAGCAGCATCCAACTGCACCAGAAGCCAAGACCTGGAAATCAAAGGGACTTACATGACAGGTAGAAATGGGGACTTGTAACTGACAGAGCAGTATAGAACTGCTGGGGTGTAAGTGGTAAAAATCACATGTGAAGCCAATTAGGGAAAAAACCCTCTAAACTGCTGCCTTTCTATAAATAAGCAGAGGAAAATACACATATTTAATTTAATGAAAAGAGGTACAAATAGCATATGAGGCATCAGAGCTGGGAAATCCAGCATTTCCTTCACTTTATTTGCATGCCCCTGTTGGTGGCAGGCAGAGTGGTGTGGCATGGCTGCACAGTGAAGTCGGGAAAGCACCGGCTGCACATCGGCTGTAAAAATTAGAAAATTCTTATGTACAAAATGACTCCTGCCACGTTTATGGTCTGTTTTATGGCTCTTATCACTAGGCATTTTCAAGGAGTGAGAGCACATTTCCTCTATCTCCTGCAGGAAGGAGCTCATTATTCCTTATTAATTAGGTCTTCAGTCACTAATCTGTTATGTACCTTTCCAGCAACTGTTTACAGAGAAGTGTTGTAGGATCTAATTGATGGAGGATAATTAGCTCCTCCCTAATTAGAGTGAAGTGTGCTTCTTTTCACTCTGTGGATGATCGCTTATGAATGAAAGGCCACAAATGGAAAGCTCAAGATGTGCAATGTGTCAGGAACTAATTTGCTTAAACTATTTCTGAAAGCTTATCCAATTAATACCCAAATAGTAGGCTTATACATGAGTGTGTGCAACTGACTTCAGTTGTAGGCAGGCATGTGGTTGCCACAGAGTTGAACATTAATGTCACACTCAGTTACCATACGCTGTGCAGGCACCAGGAGCAGCAGGTCTGCAAGCATCAGTACAGAAGATACAGCATGTGGAAATAAAGAAAAACCTTCTGGAAGTTTTATCTGCAGCATCATCATCTCACATAATTTTCTCAGCTCTGAAAAAGAACAAGCTGCAGCCTAGTGGTTGATAAATTTTGGGGTGTCCTCCTGGTTTTTTTTGTACTTTTTTTTTGTGAGTTTTTTTCGTTTTTGTTTTTTGGTTTGTTTTTGGTTTTTTTTTTTTTTTTGTTTTTTTTTTTTTTTTTTTTTTTTTTTGTGTGTGGGGTTTTTTTGGGGTTTTTGTTTTTTTTTGTTTTTTTTGGGGTTTTTTTTGGGGTTTTTTTTTT
>VYZR01031113.1:4940-25582 GCA_013400675.1 Oxylabes madagascariensis
GCTTCTCTGTATTTTGCTTTCTAGGGGGCCGCGGGCTCATGCACTCGGAGGTGCTTCCCCTGGCATTTGCAGGGAGTGCAGGCAGACAGTGCAGGATTACAGCTCCAGTGCCGGGGTGGGTGCAGCCAGTGATGCACTCGGAGGTGCTTCCCCTGGCACTTTGCAGGCAGTGCAGGCAGGCAGTGCAGGACTGCAGCTCCAGTGCCGGGGTGGGTGCAGCCGGGGAGATGCAGCAGTGCCTCTGTGGGGCAGCACTGACTGCACACCCTGCCTCCTTTACTTTCTCTGGTCCCTGGCTCAAAAAGGGTTGTGATGGGCTGTACCGATCTTCTGTGCTGTGGCTCTAAAATGACATTTGAGCTGCATCATTAGCATCCATCATGTAATATTTGCAGGTATGCCAGCAAATATTTGTTGTCAGCAAGTATTAAGTGGTGTGAGCAGCCTGGGCATGGTCTGTGGCTTCCCCCAGCTCAAGCTCCTTGATTTTCCTGATGTAAGCACCCCAGCATTTACAAAGCAGTTGTGATGCTACTGCTGGGTGATGGGCACTCCTGGCTATGAGGGATGGAAAGGTGCCACCGAGCGAGCAGTGGAGGCCTTTGTTTCTGTACTGCCTGGCAGGTTTTCGGCACAAAAGGGCCCTTAGAGGAGAGGAACAGTACCAGGGGATGTGGCCGGTCCTAATAATTGTCGCAAATCTTGTGATATTTGGCATGTTCTTAAAGACTTGGCTCCTAGAGGCAGGGGATTAAATAACAATTGCTTCCTTTCTCTTTCAAGCCAGGCTTAGCTCTGTGGTTGCAGAGAAATGCTTAAAATGTGACTTGGGCTGACTGGGGAAAAAAAAAAAAAGCCTTCTTTTTTCCCTCCTTGTCCTCAGGATCCCAATGTGGATACATAGCCATGTCTTATGATTTTTTTCAATGAAAGAATTTAAAACTATTGGACACATCCAGAAGGACATAAAGTGTTGCCAACTTAGGGTGTGTGGGAGTATTTATGAGTATTTTAAGGAGAGGTTGTTCACATTTTGTGCTGAGACACTCTTGCCATGTCTGGTCCTCTTCAAAGAATAGAAAAACAAAAATGGGACTGGGTAGCAGCAAACCGAATATCTCTGAACTGATTTTTTTCTCTTGCTTCCTTAGGGAAACCCCTTGGGCTAGTTGTAATTGACATTTCTCTTATTTTTAAATTTGTATTTCTGCTTTTCACAAATGCGGAAGCTGAGGCTGCTCATGTCTGTGTTGGTTTCTTAACACAGTCGTCATTAGCAAATCGGTATTGATTTATTCCTATGGAAATAGATCAGTGCTAAAGGTAAAATGCAATCCCATTAAGAATGATACAGGTTTTGCAAATGGAGAAAAGTAGGTCAAATATTGCACCAATCATCCCAGAGAGTGTCCCTTTAAGCCAAATAAATGTGTGAATACACTTAAACTGTCAGTACGTTATTTGATTGCCATTATTCTGCATCTTTTTGCATGAGCTAGCAGAGCCCTCTATGACTGAACAAGGGTTGAAAGAAAGTGTCAATTTTGGTGTATTAACCAGGTTGTATTTTTCACCTGGGCTGCGTACAGGGCTTCTTGGAGGGGTGTGTGCACATCCAAGGATTTTTCCTTTCCTCTCATTGCAACAGTTGAGTTCAACTTAAGCAGGAGAGGCGCATCATTGTATGCAAGGGACATTGTAGCAATGCAGCAGAGGAACACGATTTAAATCTGATCATTAAACTGCCGCAGCAAGGGGCTGCGAGAGAGACGGTGTGGATGGTCCATCTGCAAAATCTGTGCTCCTGTTGTACAAGGAGGAGGGGCGGAGGGGGAGAAAAAGCAGCTGCTTGGCTGTGCTATGAGAGGGTGAGACTGACTGTTGGCACCATCTGTAGCTGTCCTTTGTGCTTGCTGCTTTATCTGTTCATTATAGTATGATACTGAAATTCTCGTGCTTTGAGTGTAAATGAGTTGAGATACGCCTAATACTGTCAGCATAAAAAGCAGTAACTAAGTACACTAAAGATGAATAGTGTAATCTGTAAATTCATTTTGAGTTTGTTTTATCTTGCTTGAATAGCCCAGGAAGTGATGTTCTCCAGAAGCCAGCTGTACCAGATGTGTGTTGGCAGGGTATATATTCATCTTACCGAGCAGAGAGCAGAGCAGTGGAGGTGGATGGGGCAGGAGAGATGGGAGGCTGCCCTGTGCTTTCCAGCAGAAGAGAGCAGACTCCTTTAGAGGGAGGATAGAGCAGGTCAGAGGGGAACTGGTAACTCCTAAGGTGGCTACAAACAGCTTTGTTTTCATTCCATGCACAAGTACCAACACAGGGAAGAGAGTGATTATTATACATGGTACATGAGTTGAAATGTCCCGGGGGAGGAAAGGTTGAACCTCTCCATAATGAGTGCTGTGATAGGGATGAGTAAATTTGCTGGATTTTTTACCTGTAGTCTCTTAGTTTCTAAAAACATGAGTCCTCTCCAGATAACTTGTAGAATAAAACCATCCAGCTTGTCTTGAGGACCTCTTTGTTCTTTGATGGTTTACATTTTCCCTTTATAAATCTGCGTACTGGATATTGGTAATAATAACAACTCATTAAGATGTTTTCTTATCTTCAGCTCACCAAAGCAATGCTCTCATTGACATACTCTTTTTCCAGGAGTTACGCTGCTTTTTTTTCCAAGCAGCTTTGGCTTTTGTTTGCAGATTCATGCCCTCAGATCCGTTGGGTTGTTGCTTTTTATCTTACTTGTCAAGTGCACATAGGTGCGCAGAAGGAGCAGCTCCCTTCTCCCATCATAGCCTCGTCTAAGATGGATGATTCTGTAGTAATTACACCGGGCTGTGAAAGTGCTCAGCATCCACTATTACTCATCCACTATTACTCTGTGATGGCTGCGTTAAGTGTTCGGCAGAACACTTTGTTCGCCTTTCCCGAGCTCGAGTGGCTGTGGCGCAAGGGAAGGAACCCTGTGAGGCAGGGATTTGTGTCTCCAGGCGGCTGGAAGGGGGCGGGGGCCTTTGTCACTGGCACATTAGTAATGATATGCCAGGGATAAAAGGTGAGCGTAATCTGATCAAATGCTTGTTGACAGATTCCTTGGCTAATAGAGAAGCCGCTTAGACTGACACTCGTTGCTGGAACGTTTCACAGAGCTCGGGGGAATGCTTTTTGTAGGCTACATGTGAGGCTGACAATTTCCGAGTGACCATATTTAGTTACATAAAAAAAGTCATGTCCCCTTTTTGTCACAGCAGAGCTCTAAAATGCCTCCCTAAACACCGCTCTTGACCTTCTGCTTGCTAAATGCAATAAAATTGCTACCTCTTCTTTGTCCAAATGCAATAAAATTACTACTTCTTCTTTGTCCAAATGTGTGATTAATTCACAGCAATAGCCCAGGCTGTAAGTATTATTCTTGTGTGGCCATTTAACTTGAGAAAATCCAGTTGTTTTTTGTACTGAAAAACCATACTTGTGTGTGGTTTTGGTAAAGCAGGTTCCTTTTTCTCCCCCACAAATATGACTTTACAGTTAGTCTCTTTGGAATTTGTTCTGTGTTAACAGTACATATGAGTAGTTACTGGGAAAAGAAGGTGGTGTACCCTGAAATGACGGCTACTGTTTATGATTATGTTATTTGGTGAAGAGACAACCATTAGAAAATGAAGACATGAAAACAGAAGCCTCAATTTTAGAGGATTCTGCACTTGTCTCTTTTAAACGAGCAAGCCTGAAATTACATCTGGAGCTCTTACTACTCTAAACCACTGTGGCAGCTTGGGTTTTCAGTAGTCTTCTGGTTCTCACCCACCCATATAATCTGTTGATTTGTGTTCAGTTTGCAACACCTCAGGAAGGCACTTAGTTAAAAATTAAACATGAAGCATTTTTTTGTTCCGAAGGTTTTGTAAAGCATCCTTTAAAGAAGAAAAAAACCCAAGCACTTCCACTTGAGAAATTGATTTCTTTCCACTGCAGGATTTTTCAATTAGTCTGCACTTTGTTCCATTGAAACTCCTCACTGTGTCCTCATACCTGGCTGACTTTTTACCAGAGCCATTTCTGATGTTGGAATGAAATAGGCAGCTTTGAGGCTTGGGTGGATGTTGCTGGAGGCTTCTTTGGGATGTCTTAGCTGGGTGCACTCATGGGAGCCAGTTTCACCTGCAGTCACTTTCTGGGGCTCTGCTTACTGCAAGGTAGGTGGTTTCTGTAACAGGGCTTGGTCTTTCCTGAGTGTGGGTGCATAAGGCAGAGGCCACATTTTCAGGAATAATGACCCCTTTCATGTCTTCAGAAGGAATTGCAAGCTCTTCTTCCCTCTAAGAAATCTCTGCATCTTCGTAGTTCGTAAGTGTGATTTTCTTGTAAGCACAGAATTACCCTCATTGACTACAAGATTAGGCACATAATGGAAATACACATTTAGGGGTTGTGCTGGGTCAGATATAGATTTAAGTGCCTAACTTTGTATCCATACATCATTCTCCTGTTTATCTATTCAAGACTGGTAGCTCATAGCAGTTTTGGAAATTAATTCATGCACATGGGTTTCTCTCCAATTAATCTTTTGAAAAAAACAGCTGAACAGAAAAGATATCTTTTTTCCTTGCTCCCCTCTGTGAATGATGTCGTCTCTATGTTTTTGTTATGTTGGTGTGAAATGAATTATTCTACATCTTACTTCATTTGTAACAGCTATCCCATGTCCTTTTGCTTCATCCATTCTTCTTCTCTGCGCTGCTCAGACAAGTTCTCCTCTGCCTTCTGGGCTATGCAGAATGTTTGTAACTTGGGTAAAAATGTTCTGATAGTGTAGGGCAATTACAGACTCACTTTGATAGGATAACAGTGGGAGCGGTGGTTCATGGACAAGCTTTGCACTCCTGGTGTTTGGTTTGTGACTCCTGTTACAGTGGCTTGCACCTGCCCTGGGCTGTGCTGGATCCAGATGTGTGCTCACTGTCATTTGTTGTTTGCACAGCACTGCTCTCATCGTGGTGTGAGGAGCTGGGACGGCTCTTGCTGCTTCGCCACCAGAAAAGCCGGCAGAACGATCCCCCTGGGAAGCTCCCCATGCAGCCCCCCATGAACTCCATGAGCTCCATGAAACCCACCCTCTCTCACAGGTGAGTGTGGGCCCAGCCTGCAGCGGTGCAGTCTGGACAGTGTGTTGTGTGTCAGACCTGTTACTTGAAATGCTTGTTTTACCCCTGATGGGGGGAGCGACACTGTTTCATGCGCTGCCCAGCACTACGGACAGCAGGGTGTCTGTAATTACAGCAAGCGCTAGATAAACTCAGATTTTCTCTTTGTCGTTGCCCCGCGCATAGTGAAGTGACACTTCCATCTTCAAATCTGTGCTCAGATCAAGTGGGCTTGCTTTCAAGCTTCAAGTTATGCCCTAGAGATAAACTTGTACATCATGTCTCTCATCAGACACTTTCCTGATGTTTATTTAAATACAAGTGGCTTTTCTTGACGTTGAAAATATTCCACTGATGTTCTGTGTTTTAACCATCATTGGAAATGTATTGCATGCAAAGCAATTGTGGGTGTAGCCATAGATCAGAGGATGTCCTGCACAGTCTTGTATCAGGTGAGGATCACACAGCACTTGTCTTAGTTTAGAGGGAACATGAACATTAAAGGACACTATAAGAAGATGATGTGAAGCCTTTGATAACCAAATTATGTAGAGGAGCACTATTTGTATTTCTTGTCCGCACAACCTAGGTCAACGCAGAAGCTGGAGATAAAGTGTAGACAGGATTGAGCATTCATTCCATGCTTTATGTTTCTGGGAGTTTTTTCCAAGGCTTTCTTTACCTCAGCATCACATTAAAGAAATCACCAATAGTATAAATTTGTTTGATGTAGAGGTTTTTTGTTAGTAAAGGACTGTAAGGAGTCTAAATTCCTTGTACCTAAGTTCCATGATAGCCTAACTAACTTGAACTTTTGTGTTAGAACGGAGCTTAGGGACATCTTCGTCCCAGTGCATTTGCATGTGCAAATTTGTCTGAAAACAACTTTTGGGGGTTGGGTTGGATATTTTTTCATTATTTTGTTGCATTTAAGGAAAAACCATGCAATCACTATGCCTTTTATTTTAGCCCTTGAGAATAAATAAAGTACTTTTTTTGAAGTACAATTAATATATCATCATTGGCTTTTCAGAGTACCTGGATTTCCTCTTTTTTAGTTGCTTTTGAAATGACTGATTGTAAACACACTTAACAAAAAAACCCACAGAAAACGTAATGTTTTAAAATAATTTCACACTTGGGAGAAGCTTTTCAGAAGACTAAGTGGAATTAGTGGCCAGTCTGCAGAGAATGTGGTGCAGTGTATGTGCTCTCTTAGGTGTAGTTTTGTATTTTTTAGATGCCTGATTCTCATTTGACCTTTCAGCCTCTGTTCCTCTAGAGTCTATAAAGTAAGACTATCTCACAGGGAATGTGTGCTACATTACTAGATAATAGATAAGATAGGCACAACTCACTTCATTCGTGGCAATTTTCCACTGAAACTGTCACATGTCAAAAAAGAAATACTTTCTTCTACTAAACCTGAATACCAGCATTTCCAGCAGTACTGGGTCATCCAATATTCTGCCTGTAGTAGAGCATCCTGCCCAGTATCAGGCAGTTCCTGCATATTTCTCTCGATTATTGCCCTTGAAATGTTCAACTGGGGAAGACACTGGGAGTAATTTCCAAATTACTGCTCTTTACCTATGAGATGCCCCTCTAGAAACAGGATTTCTGTGGCATAACTTCTTATATACAATAGCTGCAGCAGCTGCTTTGGGATTTAGAATCCTTGCATCGCTGCGTTGGTGTGTGCTGTTGTCTGTAATTTAGCCATAACTGCTCGAAATCTCTCAGGTGGTACATGAGAATGAGGCATCCTATGGCTCACCAACTTCTTTTTCCACCTGGAACTGTTTATTTTCATGGATGTTTCGTAATCAGTCTATAAGACAGTAGTGAAGTATGGGGTGAAGAAGAATTGAGCTTTCTATTTGTTTTAATTAAACAAAAGATGAAAAGCCATTAAGTACAGTATTAACTACAATTAGTGATGAAGCTGTTGATGAAGCATCATTTGTATTTGCATTAGATTACATTTGGGTCAAAAGCTTAGTATTAAAGTTCATAGTATCTTATCTCTAATCCACAAGACTTTTCTGTTAATTCAAACAAAAAAAAGTATGCTTTGTATTTCCTGAAACAATTAATCTAGCCAGCTACTTCAAGTTTTGTAAAAGAACTAGATATTAAATTAGAACAACCAAGAGCATATGCAAGAACCTTACTTAACAAAGGCAGTGTAGATATATGTGAGCTGCTGATTATCATTAGACACACAATTAAATCCCTCCCTGTTATCAGACACTTGAGTACTCCACACAGAGCTTTTTCTGCTGTTACTTTTACTAGCAACAAAAATACCCAGAACTCTAGTCAGGGACTAGAATCCTGATGTACGTGGCCCTACAGAAACACAGATGCTTAGTCTCAAAGTTGAAACAGGGCTCAGCTTTTTAAAATAAATTGCGACTCAATAATGTATCACAAGAATCTAAGTCTGAGGACTCATATTTAATTAATTATGGGCACTTACACTAGAAGTAATTCAGGTCTGGCCTGGTTTTAAGGACAATCTTTGATTTTTAAAAGTTAATTGAGCTATGAGAGAAAGCTGAAGTAGACTGATCAAGGAGGGCTTTCACAGTGTTACTGTTGGTTAAAGGCACTTACAGAGAGCAGGATGTAAGCCATGCGAGGATGTGCACACATGCAACAAATGCTTTCAGAGTAGGGAGTATATTGTGCTAATTTCTTTCTAAATTTAGTTTTTCATTAACAGAATGATCAAGTGTTGCATATAGAAAAAAATTCAGCTAAATACCTCCTGTCTAATGTAGGGCAGTTGGATGGATTGCTAACTCCTGTGTTTTGTGAACAGAATGAGCACTGGGTTGTCAAAAAGAACCTCCCAATCGTTGGGGGTTTTTAAGTCTTTGCAGTCAAATAGTCAGCTCAAACTTGAATGTGAGATTTTTTATTTATTTTCACCTTAGACCTTTTTATTGATTCATGTGAGTAAACTTTATTCCTGTATTGAAGGACCAGTGTAGGACCTATCCACCTCCCTAATCCTGTATAGCTTCTAATTTAAGTCCTGCTTAATGGATTTATGGGGAACTTAAGGAGAGCTTAGTCTTTGGGCTAGCCCGTCTGCACAGGAGTGAAATTTCATGCTTTCTAGCTTGCAGGGCATAATGTAATTGTTTGTGTTGTAGTTTTCCAATCTGACAAACTATCTGTAATAACACATACTACTCAAGGTGGCTGATTTTTGAATTAATTTAAGGTCTTTGGCAAATGCTGTTAGGTAAGCACAAATTATTGTCATTATACACCTTCCAATGCTTTGATGAGGTTCTTACTTAACGCTTTTTTGCATCAAGTGGTAAACCTGCACACGTGTATCAAAGTGAATCTTGGTTGAAATGGGTACAGTTCCAATCAATTCCAGCAGGAATTGCACCCTAGTTCATTTTCACGTCAGTCTGACTCAGGCAAGCTCTGGGGGGCTTCTCGTTTCTTGCACAGCTTGTAATAAAGCTTATTTGTCAACAAAACCACCTAGAAATAGACAGCTGTTAGTTGCAGTTTAGTGTGTTGTCATGAGCATCTGTAGGGTTCTTACTGTCTTCACTCTTGCTCTAAATTTTGGTCTCATGCATTGATTGCCAGCTGTCTCACAGTTAGTGATCAAAGAGTGGTAATGCCTCTCTAGGGCTGTCATGATTGATGAAAAATATGAAGATAATCTTATTTTTATCACAAATTACTTAGTGCCAAAGGTTTAGAGAAAATTGAACAGTAGATGAAATGAAGCATTAATTCAATCTTACAGTAGATGCGTTATTTATTACCATTAATGTTTTATGTTGAGGCAGTCATAAATACCTTTTAGTGGTTAGACTTGCTTTAAAAGAGTGTTATTAGTGCTTGTTTTGTCCTTTTTTTCCTTCCAATTTAAACTTTACTAACAGCTGACCTTTGAAGCATTCATAGGAGCTCTTGGAAAAGAATGGTAATTCTGTCTAAATTTTTGCTGGGTGGTGAGGACTGGCTCTCGCATTGTTAACAATCAGGAGTGAACTGGTTATAACATATTTGTACAAACAGTTCTGTAAGGGTGCAGTACAGAAGTTCTGGAAAGGCTGATGCCTTTTCAATTTTGCATCATAGGCTGTTTTGATCAACAGTGATAGTCACTTCAGAAATGTCTGGATGAGGTCAGGTGCAGCATGCTTTTATGAAAACAAGGACATTGTCGATGTTTTATACATCAGTTTGAAGCAGGGGATTGCTCCATTATGTCATGTGGCTCTGACATGCAGGGACAATCTTTGCAAAAGAATTCATAACTCTTGAGGTAAAAGATAAAATTGTTTCAAAGCCTTTTCATCTTTCTGGTTGTGGAGTTGTGAAATAAATATAATTAGGGACCGAACAGATGGTAAATCCTAATATAAAAGAATATACCCAGTAAAGAAACCTGTATTACTTCTGATTCTGCAAGAGTAGCTTCGCTGTGTCTTCTGGTTTCCTTTCTGTCAAGAAATGTTAAAATTTGCCATCAGGAGAGAATAAGGGAAGAGTTCAGAATCAAGAAATGTTTCTGCAGAAGTGCCATTTCTTAAAGAAAAAAAAAAAAAAGGGAAATTTCTTCAGAACAGTTTCCTTATACTCTAAGCATTGCAAAGACAAAACTTATTACTAATTGCTCCAGAGTGTTGTCCCAAGAGTTGTTTGTCCATCTTGTCCTCTAAGTGAAACTACTGATACTAGTTTTATCACACACACTTACGGGGAGGAGCTGGAAGAAAACCTTGAGCCTGTTGAAGCTAAAAGCAAATGATGAGTACCTTCTTGAAAACTGATAAGCATAACCATTAGCTGTTAATAATTAAATATGGAATATTTTCATGTGAAAAACCTGCATTTCATTTTAGATAAGTTTGTGATCAATAATAGGTGACTTGTTTTCAAATGTGTATTCTTTACATGCTTCGTAAAAGGTGTAGGATAAGGATCATCTTTTCTTGTGTGTACAGCACCTTGCACAGATGTGAAAACAGGTCTTCTGTATTGATTGATGAGTCAAAATGAGTGCTGTTGTAATAAGACTAATATGTAGCAGGACTACTATATGTGGGTTTTTTTTTCTGATAAGGATGTTGAAGTGGCTATATACTCTGTATTTTTCCTGTAGATGTTGTAGTCTTACAGTTTTGGTTTGTGATTTTTTTATTTAGAAGTGTTGGCTGATATTTTTATAAATAAACACTTGGCAAATATTTAAGGCAGATCTGCTGACTGAGGCAAAACCTGATCTTCTCAGCCTTTGTACTATCTGTGTTAGTTTTTAAAATATTGCAACATCTTTGAATAGACAAGTATCATTCCCATGTTTGGGCCATATTGAACAACTAATACCAGAACATGTCTGGTCGATTGTGATTCATGTTTAGTGATTAGCACAGGGGTATCATGGCTCTTTGCATGAGATCTGCTCTCAAAAGCAGTTGATACATGCTGAGTCTACATTATTTTCCTCTTCAAGCACATTGGGAAGGTACCTTCTGTCCCTTCTCAATGAAACCAACTGATTTCTGGTGACAATGGGGTTAAAAATCATTTAACTGTGGCAGCACCCCTAGTTTTTAAGCATTTTGACTGTCAGCACGATAAGCATGTGGTGACACTGAAAGCTATACTTTGCCTAGCCCTTTGTTGCAAAACTCATTTAGATCACTGGGAGTCTTAACTGGATTGAAGACCTCTGGGTAGGGAACATCAGAACTAAGTCAGTGCCCTTCACCCTGCGCAGCCTCAGGTCCCCTGCGAGGTTCAGCAGCCCTTCCCAGGCACAGAAGGGCTGGGGGAGGGCCAGCCGGAGGTTCAGCACAGGGTGAGCTCAGTGTGAGTAGCTGTTCCCTGGGTACCCACTGTGAGCATCGCGCTCCAGCCTGCCTGCCAGGAGGTGACATGGCTTCTGAGCGGGGAGGGAGCTCACAGTCTGGCACGTAAAAATTACTGACAGAAATTACGGCAAATACCTTGTCTTTTTAAACGATTTTTGGATAATTTGGCAGCAGGATCGCAGATGTATATTTTGTCTAAGACTTGGTATTTTTCTTGATGCCCTTTCTTCACATGTATCTGTTGTTCATTCACTCACGTGAAAATGTCACCCTCCGCAGGATTTCTCTGTAAATAGATTACAAAAGGAGTGAATTCCCGGTGCTCAATTTTGTCAATTGTTGTATTCCTACTACTCCCGTACACTTGGATTCTCACGTCTCTCAGAATCAGAAGAAAAGGAAATAGTCATTACTATTTGCAGTGACAGAGGGCTTTTCTAATGGTTTCCCAAAAAAAAAAAAAAAAAAAAAAAAAAAAAAAAAAAAAAAAAAAAAAAAAAAAAAAGGGTTAGCGATTCGAGCTAAGACACTCCTGGCTGGTTCTCGCTAGAAATGACAACAAAGCCTGCTCGGCAGACAGAGCACATCAGCAACCTGGGCAGATGGGTCGGTGGCATTAATCAGATAGTGGCAGTGCCTTTAGCAGGAATCGGTGGTTCCTTCCCATGAAAGGGCTGTTCCGGGGACAAGGAGCAGCGCACCAGCCGGGCACCGTCTCGAACGTCCTCGTCTGCACCGAGCTGGGAATGCGGGGAAGGTACCACAGCCTGTTCGTGCTCTCAGTCCCACTTAACGCGTCAGGGGAGATGAGATGTGACGGTCTGTTTGCCCGTGTCCCTGTGTCACCAACAGCATTTCCAAAGTACTCTGACAGGCAGGCAGAGCCCGGAGACGGCTCGGAGAGACGTTTCTCAGACCTGCCCCTCCGCCGTCCCTCCCCGGCCAGGTCACTCGCCCGGGCTGCCCCTGCCCTGCCCTGCCCTGCCCTGCCCTGCCCTGCCCTGCCCTGCCCTGCCCTGCCCTGCCCTGCCCTGCCGCTCCCCTCGCCCGCCGCCCCCGGCCCGGGCGCTGCCCCGGGGGCTCGGCAGGGCTGTCCCCGCTAGCAGGGCTGTCCCCGCTGGCAGGGCTGTCCCCGCTGCCCGGGCAGCCCCGGAGCCCCCAGCCCGGCTCGCTTCCCGTAAGTTGCGGCGGTGCTGTGCTGCCCCCTCCTCCCTCTCTCCCTCCCTTCCCGCCGTGCCTCTCGAAGAAAGCGGTTTTTTTCTGTTGTCGGGGAGCGTAAATCAGCTTCATCTAAAATCTCGGAAGTGCAAGTCCATCACATCTTCCTCCGAGCCGCCTGCTACACCTTGCGTGAGTCAGACTGCAGAGCTCCCGGTGCCCTTCTCGCTGTGCGGGGCTTGCTCGTGTTTCCCCCTGTCTCAGAGGCAAAAGCAGAAGTGGAATCTGCTCACGCTCTCAGCGGTTCCTTCCCCGGTTGTTGTAGCTGTCGCTGACCTCCAGGCACTATGAATAAACAGCAAAGCTGGGAACAAAAGGAGTCTTCTGGCTGCCATTATCTCACATTAACATAGCAGACGCGCTGCGGTGTGAACAATGCGAGTCTCATTCGCCGATAATCAGCGAGTACCCAGGCATTTGGATTACCAAGGCAACAGGCAATGGTAGAATACTGGGTGGGTGTGTTTTTTATTGTAAAGGAGCAGTCGGATATGGAAACCCAGGTATATTGATAAAGCAGAGCAGAAGGAATGCCTGGTGGCAGGGGGGGACTGAGGGCTCGGGGTTGCATTCCGACACACGTGAGATAAATAAGACATGGATGAAGCAGGTCTGTGCTATGAGATGCAATAAAGATTAAACTGCATTTGTCAAGCTGAAAACGATCATAAGATAATTTCAGCATTTTGAAAAAGGTAACAGGTGGCATGTTAATAGCAGGGCTGTTACCGGTGGATTTTGTTACTGTAATCTGGGCTGTAGTAATGCATTGCATGGTCTACTTGTGTGACAATAGAACTGGGTGTGATGGTTTAATCTTTTTTCCTTTTATCAGATGGATGCTGTAGTTCCCATGTTTTACAATGTAACCCCTTCTGCTTCTTAGAGGCAGGAGTGGGTCTCAGTGGCATTTTTGTTTCTCACCTGCATAGCTGTGATCGTTTATTCCACATGGACAGAAATAAGTTGCGTTATCTCTGTATCTTTGCGTGTGCACACGCATGTGCGTGGACATATATGAAATCTGTAGTGAAAGCAGGACTCTGTGTGCATGCAGGGGAGATGTGGGGTTTTGCAGGTTCAAAAACCTACGAATTAATCGAATTATTTGGCCTAATGCATTTTTCTAATTTCAGGAGTTAAAATCAGATGCAGTAACTCTTGCTGAGCAGCATGAGACTTGCAGGCATGGCTCTAAGTGATGACACTGAGTGTAGAGTGAGGCGCCAGGAAGCACAGCAGCGAGCGTGTCACAGCCTGATCTGTAGCAACCCAGTGTGAAATGGAAGGCAGCATTCCCGCCTTGTGCACTCATAAGTCATGCAGGCCTCACAGGCCTTGTCACTAATACAAAGAAAAAGTTCAGGGCTTTCAGCTTCCAGAGGTACTTTGTATCTCACCTGCTGAACTGTCGGCTCGATTTTGCTGTCTCAGTCTCTACACAACTGCCTGTGTTGTGTGTATGTGTGTGGCTGCATGAACGGACATTATGAATGTGTGTGTGGATATTTAAAAGAGCAGAGGCAGGGGGTGATAGCCATGTGCTAGCAGCAGGGGCCATCCAAACCACTGAGCTGATAAATGGCTTGTTGCCTTCACCTTTTGACTGCTTCACCTGCATCTGCTCACCTAGAAGGGATTCAGCATGCTTCTGTGTTTTCATACGGTTTGCCAGAAGAAGGAAGCCTCCTTCTTTTTACAGTGAATTATGAAATTTTTAACTGCTCTCAGTCTTCCTTTTCATGGTACAGGCAACATCCAGTACTGAAACAACACTTGAGGTATTTCATTTTTGATAGGCGAGGACTAGGTATGGATCTGCTGTGCATTTGGAGTTGGGAGAATCGAAGCTTTCCAAAGGATTAAAGAACATATTCATCTAGTCGGAAAGAGTGGAGGGAATCAACAGACTTGAGAAATCATGATGGGATATATTTTGGAACTGTGTATTTTCTTTGTAAAATTTAGATGTTTGTAGTTACATCATTAAGAAGTAGAGGGAAATAAAGTCTTGTAGAATACTTCCAAACTGACTTTTTTCATTTTAACATTGCATGAAAACACTCAGTGATTTGGATGGGATTATGTTTTAGGTGTTAGCTTAGTGAAATGTAGGATGGTGCCTTAATTTATGCCAACACAATTTAAATGTCTTCAAATAATAATACAAAATAGAGGAGTGTATTTGAGGAAGGTGTGAATCACTTAGATGGCATCAATCAAAAGCTAATTCTTGCTAGCCATCCAAAGTCAGTTATTAGTATACAGACTAACTACACCACCTTCTTGATTTGCTCATCTTGAATGTAAAAAGTTTAGGGTACCTGCACACAACATCAGCTTTTAGTTTGGTTCTGTACATCATGTGTGATGTACAGAGGTACTTACTCTTGGTTACTCTACAATATGTCATCATATATCCCTGCTGACTGTAAGTCTTCATGTTCTTTCCACATTGATGTCTCCTGGCTCTGCCATGTTCCTCTCTGAGAACAGATGACAAATTGCATAGAGTGGTTTACAGAGCCTACAGAAAACACGGCACAAAAGGTCAGGGGATAACTTGGTTACATTTTGTGGTTTGGTTTTTTTTCATAGTAATGTGTTTGTAGTAACTGTCACCTAGACTATAAACTGAGGTTAGATGTTCCAGTTGAAACACGTTGGCCAAGCGCTGTAGGTGTATGAAGATGGTGCATGCATCTCAGGTGGGGAGGTGCTGGCTTTGTTTCTTTGAAAAAGAATCTCACTGAAAAATGACAAGTCAGTTGTTTCCTTCTAAATATCTAGTGGTTTTCACAAAGAAAATAAAAGCAGATCTCCAAAATGTTTTTGATTGGCAGTAAGCAGAAACAAATTCTGGCTTTCAGTTGTCACAGTGGGGTTTTCTCGAATTAGTACTCAAGGCCGGGGGTATTTTCAGTGGAACTTTGACCAAGAGGAAAAAAAATCCATTTGATCTGGAATTTCTGAATAGGTTGTCAGTGAATCCTAGCTTATTGAATTGTTAGGTTTGCATGGTGCAGTGCAAATACTCATTTTGAACTGCCTTTTTGGTATGAAATACTAAAATGCTCCAGAAAGGACTTAAGCTACTTTGTTTCCCAATCTTTTTTCCCAATTTCTAGTGTTAGGTTCATGATGGTGCCCTAATCAAGAAGGCTTGCTAACTGAATCCATATTAATAAATAAAGCTACATGAGTGGTGTTCTCTCAAGAAATCCAAGTAAAACAAAAATCTGAATGAAAGAAGCTGAGCTGCCTAACTTGTGAAACTCACGTCTTGGCGCTTTAGTTATCTGGGGCTTTCTTGCCTGTTCTGACTGTGGGATTTGTGACAGTTTTCCACTGCAGATGCATCAGGTTGTAGGGAGGAAAGAGGGGAGCAAGGAGCCTTGTTTGGAAATTGTTATGGTTTCGTTTGTATTAAGGTAGTGTCATCTAGAGGCTCCAACCAAGAATACAGGCAAGGGGTGCTGAGCACCCTGAGCACATATCTGACGAGAGGCAGAGCAAGGTGCAGACACAGCAGGTGCCATCAGGCAGGAGCAGATCAGCAGCCCCAGTTTTGGGTTGTATTTTGCCTGTTGTGATTTTTGGCCATGTGTTGTTGCAAAGACGTGTTCGGCTTGTGTCATTCTCTTGACATCTCACACCTTGTCGTGAGATGCTCTCATCTCAAGGTGTCCATGGGTGTCAAAAGAAGACGTGGGAGAAATGACAGTTAGTGTTCAGTGGCAATTACCTGCTCATCTTGGTGTCAGCTGAGAAAGTTAGGATTGAGTTGATAGATTAAAAGGTTTGTGTGAATTCTGTGTGTGTCAGCTACCCTTCAGGTGGGATGACCGCGCTTCAGAGATGTTAAAGACCCTGCAAAACTGCAAAACTGGCTTGAGGGTAAGCAGCAGAAAGCAGCCATTGAAGGCCCAGCTGTGGGAAACTTGACTGTCAGTGGTTGGGCTGAAAAGGATTTTTTTGGAAAGTCAGCATCTGGTGCAGTAGTCGATAGATTTACAGTGTTTAGAACAGAGGTAGATGCTTTATGAAGGTAGTATTTTAGACACCTGGCCCTCTTAACAAGTGGTGTGGAAAATCACCAGGAATGTGTAATTCCAGTTTTCACCCTCCTCCACAATATGTAAAGTGCCAATGCTCTAGGGATGCATGCTTCACTAAACCATCTGAATCTTTCCTTCCTCAAGGAATGAAGACATGTAAACAGAGTATCAGATACATATACAATTGCTTTAGTGACAACATAAACATATTTAAAACACAGCAAATAATGCCACAAATCATGGATAAACTACAGTAATTCACTTGTATTAATTTATTCTACAAAGCAATTTTTATTAGAATTAACTATCAGTCTTTGTCTGACATGAAGTCTCTGACTTTTCCTAGAGACTGGATATCTGCCTAGCACTAAGATTAAGAGACGCTTTTTAGACCTAACTCCCAATGTACTTCTTCAACATGAGGTGTTATATTACTGGTGGGTTCAGTACGTACACCAGTACCTAAGAAATCCTTCCTCATTGCTTGATTGCAGTTTTGCTACATCAGAGTAGGGAAACATTACTTTGAGAAGTAATTTCCCTCCGTCTCTTCCTCTTTGCTCTGTGGCTTCCTCTGCTGTTTGGCCTTTAATGCTGACCAGTAGTATGTATAGGTTCATTAGCACTATTGTAAATTTAGTCAATACTCTTTTAGTGGGCTCCAGCTGAGCCCAAACTGACTCACTGCCCTCCAGGGTGCAGTGAGAGGCTTAATTACCCTTGTACACTTCAACAGGAACAATGTCATGGGCAGCATTTCGCTTTGGCTGAAGAGGTCGAAGCTTCTTTCTTTATTGGCTGCCATCTTCAAGTTTAAAGAAAGGGATTTCAGGATAATTCACAGCTCTGTATAATAACAGGGGAAAAGCACTGCTCTTTGCAAATGAGATTTGGATTGGTCACGTTTCATTACAGCACTTACATGGATTTTCCTTTGATGGTGGGAACGGTCCTTTGGGTAGTTTTAAGGACAGAAATAGAAGTTGAAAGAGCAGAGTGGAGGGACAAATATTCCTCTAGTTGAGTGGCACGAGTTTCAGCATCTCCTACTGCTTGAAACCAAGGAAGTCTTCATTTGATGGAGAAAGGGTGGGTATTGTATCCAGTACGGCAAAAGGCGTACTCAGACATGCATGTAATTGGTGATGGGCCAGAGTAAGTGCTGGGGAATGCAAACAATGAGATTGCCTTGGATTTCTCATGGGGTAACTAAGGTGAAACTTGAGCGATGCGATTTAGGACAGTAAGTGGATATCAGGCTATTTAAGTTCATGTTCTATGAGGCACATCTATCAGTATTTCCGTGTTGCTATAATTTCTGTTATTAATAATGTTTGAGATTTAACACTAGGTCCTGTGTTGGATAATGCGGTAGTCATGTGGTTCAATGTGCACTATGAATATTTCTCAACAAATCTGTAGCTGGTCTCTTTTTCTGTTGGTTTTTTTTTGTGTGTGTGTGTGGTGCTGGAGGCTTTACTATTTGTCAACAATATGGTTTCTTGAGGTGTCACCCATTTTAACTGTAATACAGTAAAAATTGAGTGATTTACTCTGTATTTATAATTAGGATGAAGTGATTATATAGTCTTTAAGAACCCCAGTCTAGCCTTCCACTGAACAAATGATCTGACTCTACCACTGAAAACTATGGTGGAATGATATGTGAAATCCCTTCTGCATACTGTAAAGCAGAGAAGCGGGTAAGAGAAACATGCTTAGGAGGCAAAGAAAGTGAAGTAATAATTATAACTTCTTAACAGCAGGCTGAAGCAGTGCTTGCTCAAAGTTGGAGTGTGTTTACAAACTATACGGCATATTTGCATTAGAAGAATCTTTAGTGACTCTGTGGTTTGATTCCTACCTGTCATTACCCTTCTTATTTACTCATACACTTGCAAAATATTTGCCTTGCTCCTCAGGTTTTATTACCTGTCCACAGCACATCAGTGGGGAATAGAGAGGAATGTCTGCAGTGAGTCCTTTCACTGCCTATGTCATGGAGAGAGCTTCTTTGTA
Organism: Oxylabes madagascariensis; assembly: GCA_013400675.1. Taxonomy (NCBI): domain Eukaryota; kingdom Metazoa; phylum Chordata; class Aves; order Passeriformes; family Timaliidae; genus Oxylabes; species Oxylabes madagascariensis. The sequence goes on from VYZR01031113.1 coordinate 23,259, forward strand.
GTCACTGAAGCACATGAACACTCATATGTGCCATAAATATCCAAACAAATCACAGAGCAGACATCATCAGAAACAGTCAGAGAAGGAAGTAAAGTAGGAGGCATCATTCAGAGCAGGATAAAAGAGGAAATCTTAATAGCAGTCACAAATTCTGGGTTAGTCATCATTTGTCTCCATGCTGGTGGAGGGGCTTGCATTGCGTCACTTGCAAATATTAGTCACTGAAGCCATTGTCTGAGTCTCTGAGTGAGAGGGGCAAGATTCTAAGAGAAAATATTTTAAAGAAACATGGGCTAGCAGGACTCAATGATTGCAAGGTGTTCAGTATGACCTTACTCACACACTGGTTTGTATGGATGCTGTCATTGCAAACACGTGTGAGGCATCTTATAGAGAATTACCATTTTCCATTAATTTTCTCTGATTATTTTTGGGAGGAAATTATTCTTTTCTCTAATTTAAATTTTTGCGTGATTTTATTGCTCGATTGAATATGGGTGTTTTGAAGCTGATAGGTCAGTTCAAATTCACAGTTATGTTCTAATATGTTGCTGATGTGCTGGCAGGGCATTGTGGAATTTGTTTGAAATTTCCGAGCAGTTTGTGAAATGCATTCACTGCTTCATTTACGCAGTTGCTGCTGCTGTTATTACATTATTTGTTAACTTGGGACAGAGGCAGTTTTTATCACACACGTGCACTCTTTGTGCAGAGCAATTCCTCTTCTTAAGTGATTCACACTTGACGTTGTGAACAGGCTAAAGAATGAGCACAGAGGTAGTCCTTGATTTTGGCTCACAGCACAGAAGGAAGGAGTGGTCCAAGCACTGTCTGGGGTCACGGGAGAGTGAGCAGGCTTTGAAGCGTGTTGGTAGAGTGCATGTAGAGCCTGTATAGATTCTTTAGGCAAGTTAGCCCTGGATAGACTTTTGGTGATAGCTGATAGTTAAGACAAAAATGCAGTTCTTGATATAAAATACAAATCAACGGTGTTTGAAAGTGAAAGAGCAATGTGTCTCTGTTAAAAGGTATATATAGCTATATCTATATATCTATATCTATATATATAGATATCTCTAGATGAGGAAAGATGGCCTGAGTGTATGTGTATATATATGCAAATTGAAATCTAATTTACAAGTTAATAGTACAAGAATGAGAAAATTTCAAGTGGAGTGTAGTTTATGGTCATAGGATTGATAGTTACTATCACTGGATTTCAGATATTTCATTAATTACACTAAGTGTGTACCTATCCTGGGCTCATTCTGAAACCCCCATCTGCTTTTGTATGAAAAGAACTGTGAGAAATGTTTGCTTGTATCTGTGGACAAAGCTAATGGAAAAACCCAATCCTCTCATCCACATATTTATCTGAAAGATGTGTTGTATATCTGCAGTTGATTTTCTAGAATGCTGATTAGCTAATACCGTTTTTGGCATGTAGCTTATCCATCGTGTGGGAGAACACTATCTGAATTTCAATTTACTTTTCAAAATGATGTTGAACTGCTAGTGCTTTAAAGGCTCTTCTGGCCATTTGGGGACCCACTGCAGACAGTGGACCTGCAGTCTGGTCTCAAAATCTAATTGCATTGATATAAGGCAGCTGAATCAGTGTATGTTGAAGAGTTTGAGATGAATAGCAAAAAAAATACATGCTTCTGAGTAACTTTGTGTCCTTGTTTGAAACTCTGCTCTGAGTTTACTCGGACTTTCACTGNTGAGCAATCTAGATACATGTCTTTGGTCAAGTGTGTGTTCAAAGTTTGACTTTTAGCCCTAAAAAGGTCTTTAGTGGGCCTGCATCTTCAGTTTTTCTTGTTGTGGTTTGATATGATCACATTGCTATTAAAGAAACTTCCTGCCTCTGAGAATGCTAAGCTAATAGTGGAGGAGTGGAGTTAAGGTAATGTCAGACATTAATTCCTTTGTCACCACCAGCAATTTGCCACAGTTTAAACTTCCGAAATCTCACCTTCCTGAACATTTGTTTTTGCAGTGATGGGNAAGGAATTCATTTGTTCTGTGTGGTTTGATATGATCACATTGCTATTAAAGAAACTTCCTGCCTCTGAGAATGCTAAGCTAATAGTGGAGGAGTGGAGAGTTAAGGTAATGTCAGACATTAATTCCTTTGTCACCACCAGCAATTTGCCACAGTTTAAACTTCCGAAATCTCACCTTCCTGAACATTTGTTTTTGCAGTGATGGGTCTTTCCCTTATGATTCTGTTCCCTGGCAACAAAATACCAACCAGCCTCCAGGCTCTTTATCAGTGGTCACCACAGTATGGGGTGTGACTAACACCTCTCAAAGCCAGG
>VYZR01031113.1:25612-70702 GCA_013400675.1 Oxylabes madagascariensis
GCCAGGTAAGCTTCATTTTTATGCCTCCTTCTCTCTAGATATACATTTCTGCTAATGTTTGTAAAATGGAAGTTGTTTTGGAAAGTCCTCTTGGGATCAGTAGCAATGTCTGTCTTCTTTGTTGTATATGATGCATTATTTTCCCAGTCATGTCCTCTTTGGTGGCATTGAACAAGAGGTGTCTGAGAGCTTGAGTCAGTCACTCCTTTGGCTGCATGCAAATGTCAGGCTTGGATTTACCTCATATTTTGCACTATGTGGTTTCAACACTAAAAGCATGGGTTTGGGGTAATCCCAAACCTGTTGGGAATTCAGATTGGATGTGAAGAGTTCTGTTAAATTTTAGCTAGATTCACCAAATGATAGTTGTTGATTTTAACTGGGATTGTATTGCACTTATGGGCTGGTGAAATTCAGTACCAAGTCTAACCCCACACTGAGTTGCTAACTACCAATTTTAGGCTGTGTTCTTTCCAGTCTTTCCTGTTAGTGCTATCTAACTTTGCAAAAATATTTCAATATATATTGGAGCAGAAGCATGGCCTCTTGGCTCCCAGGTGAGAACCATACTTCCTGGATTTTCATTTGGTTCTCTCCAATCTTAACTCTCTTTTTGTTCTGTGCTGTATATTGAATTATACTATACAAAAAGAAGCAGCTTTTATGAGGAAGTTACCAATTATTTGTGATAGTATGCACTCCCAGGGATGTGGCACAAATTAAGCACTCAGTCTGGCCTTTGCTTACGCCATAGATGAAGAGCTCAAAACACATCACCATCTTTAATGAGTGCTAGTGGTACATAAATCTAACCTGTCTTTTCTACTTCTTCAAACCAAGTGGTGTTAGATCCCATGCAAAATTTTCTGAGGATTTTTTGTTATTTTTTAAATTTTGGTAAAAAAATTGAAAACAAAATTGTAATGGAATGAGCCATCTGAAAGAGAAATTATTCAGAGGCCAAGTCATATAGATACTCACATGGCAGTCATGTAAGCAGTGGTTATGGCAAAATCTTTCTTCAATAAAACAAGAAGAGGAAACAGTTACAGGATCTATAACATGTTTTATTATTGTTGATTTCTTTAACACCTTAAAAGAAAGGTATCCCATCTGGAAGAGAAATACCTGAGTAAACATCTTGGTCTATATATTGAAAATGAAAATATAGTTTCTTTTACATCTAAAAAGGCAAAAGGAAAGATAAAAAAATACTCAGAGTTTTGTTCTGTCATAAGACTACTGTAATGTTACTTGAACTTTATGTGGTACTTCAGAGGAATGTACAATAGAAGGAAAAAATCTCTTACATGACAAAAGAAAATGCTTCAGAGTCACTGCAAGGGAGCAGTGAAACTCTGGAACATGAAGCTTGGTTGTAGCTATTCAGAGCAGGCTGAAATGAATGTCAGGATTTCCTGTAAGTCTTCGTGCTCTTCGAGGGAAAGGAGTGAGCAGGGCTCACCAATTCCTTTTCTCAAATGCCTGAAGCTGTTAAGTTAGTCTTCTGCAAAAATCATGACCACTGAGTTTCTTCCCAAGTAGGAGACTTTTCGGGAAATCTTATGTGGGTGATCCATGAACAGCCACACTTACATCTCCCTGGAAATCATAGCCATTTGGGAAAAAAAAATCCTTTAAACAAGCAAAACAAATCCTTGTATCCAGAGAACAGAGGACTCTTTTATAAGAAGCACTAAAAACAATCAACAGACTTTTGTACACTATTTAGAGAGTCAAGAATAGGCTCAACTACTGAAATATGTTCTTTCACAGCTTTTCTGTCTGTAATACCCATTGCATGGTGCTGATGGGACTGACTACTTCCAAGTTACTTCAAAGTCCTGCACCAAACAAACCAACCAACTAAGCAAACAAAAAAGCTCTCACCCCCTCGCACCCCCTGCCCCCCAAAAAAGAGCTAATGAATAGTCATGGCATGGTTGTAGTAGGTCTTTCTCATAAACTTTTTTTATAAGCATATTAATTTGGGTTCCATCTAGTTGAAAATCTCCTGTTTGTTTGGAAATGGCAAAAGGAGGAATCACCAGGAATGTGCACCTAGACATCAATGAGGTCTGTGCTCATTAGAGTTCAGCGTACAGGCGGTTGTGTTTTAATTTAACAACTGCAGCAAATCAGCTTAATTTGCTTGAAGTAGTTCAAGGTACAGTCCGTTACTCTCATGTTCCTTTTTGCAGGTGCTGGGAAATCCAATGGCAAATGCTAACAACCCTATGAACCCAGCAGGAAATCCCATGGCTTCTGGGATGACAACCAGCAACCCTGGAATCAATTCCCCTCAGTTTGCTGGACAGCAGCAACAATTTTCAGCCAAGGCAGGCTCCACTCAGCCATACATACAGCAGGGCATGTATGGGCGACCCAATTATCCTGGAAGTGGAGGCTTTGGTGGCAGGTAAGATTTACTTCTCTGAGGTGGAAAATGGATGTAAATACTTGATAAAGCTTGTTTTAGTGACCTGGCAGAAGTGTCATGGGCTTATTTTAATTACATAAAGTCTCAGTAGCTATTTTTTGCTGGTTAACTGGAGCACATACTGCTTTTACAGCTTTGGAAATCAGCTACCCAAACTGCAAAGAAATTCATCACAGTAAATGGAAATGGCTTAGGTCAATCAATTAGCTCTAATAAACCCCCAAAATAAAGTTTTAATTAAGAGAGATGTTAAACAGACCACAGGCTTAGGAATGATTAACATTTAATAAGGGCAGGATGTGAAAGGTATTGATGGTATAATTTCTACGTGCATATGGAGGAGTAAGCTTGAGTATTGGGCAAAGTAGTTTCCTATGCAACAGAATATTTCTGCCCAAAGACTTACTCCACAGTAGGAACTTGAAAAGAATTGGGAATGAAGATGTTTGTTAAAAAAGATGGTTGTGTTGTGTATTTATTTTGGGAAAATAAATGCTGCATTAGTCATATAATCCAGAACTAATAGCCTGGCATTAGTTACATGTTGACTTTCTGTGTCTATACTTTGTAAACAGGGATGGTGAGGGCACTTAACTGAAACCACTATTTATGGTCCCAGTGCAAAGGCTGCTCAAGAGACTGCTGCTGTTAGCATAGGCAGTCTAGTGTGAAGAATATAAGCTTGGGACTCACAGAGAGAGAGTTTATCTCTTCCTTTATCTCTGCCACTGACCTACTGAGTGACCTTGAACGAGCCAAAAAGTTTCTTCAGCTTTGTACTAACATCTCTAAAATGGGCACAGTATATTGGCCCATATTCATAAAGATACTTGATAACTTGAGGTGGGAAAGGCGTGGTTTGGCTTAGCTTGATTTATCTTGGGATCAATAGAAGAGATGGGTAGGAACTGCAGAACACACTGTGTGGGATCCAGTGCAGTCAATTGCATTGAGTCTCTCCTGGCCTTTCTGCTAAGGTTCAGGGAGAAATGCTTTTATGATATCTTGAACACTTGCCATAATTAACCACTGAGGCAGATTAATGTGCTGTCTCGGAGGAAGTTCCTGCTGTTCCTGCTCCTGTGTATTTGCCCCTACACTACTGAGAAACAGAGCATTTACTCTCAGGACTTCAGTTGTACTTTGCAGGAAGCTACAGAGCTGCAAAGAAGTTCATTGCCCCCAAAATGACTGCTGGCAATGCCTTGCAATCCCAGTTCTATGGAATCAACAGCTCTATGACTGTTGCACCTGTAGCAGGTGTAACCTGTAGATGCAACTGGTATCTCCTGTACACCCCTAATTACCTGGCCTGCTGGCTTTCATTAGTCATTGATACGTGCTTTTGGAACAGTTCCAGGTGAGGATCACACCAACACTCAAAACAAAACTCACCAGGCACATCTTAATTCTCTCCTCCTTTCTCTTCTTCCCTGTTAGTTACCCTGGAGGCCCAAATACCCCCGCCGGAATGGGGATTCCCCCCCACACGAGGCCACCAGCTGATTTCACCCAGCCAGCTGCAGCTGCTGCCGCTGCTGCAGTTGCAGCTGCAGCTGCTACAGCAACAGCTACAGCTACAGCCACTGTGGCAGCCCTTCAGGAAACACAGAATAAGGACATGAACCAGTATGGACCGGTAAGAGAGTAACGCTTATGTCCTCATACCTGCCTGATCTGGACCACTACAGGGAATTGGCTGTCCTTCTCGTTGTGTTTGTTAGGGTGCCTACTGTTGGTCTTTTGTTTTGGGTTGGGTTTTTTTTTTTTGGTGTTTTTTTTGGTGTTTTTTTTTTTTTTTTTGGTGCATGAGCATCAGTTGAAGATCTTATGAGAAACTGCTGGAATGTGGGTATGTAGGTATGAGTCAGTCCCTGTGTTCTTTCTGATAATACTTGCCTAACTGTATTTTGTAGTTTAAGTGTTGCCTCTTAAACAGTTGAAGATTTCTCAGAGTTACAGCTACATCTGATGTGATACATTATTGCTACCTTTGCCAGTCCTCTGAATTTGAGTACCTAGTAAAATGTTCTAGAATCTTGCAATAGGTTTTGTAGCTCTTGAACAATTGTTTGTTTTGCTAACTGCAGTTGGTTGGTTGGGTTATTTCCCTTCAAACAGGAAAACAACAATGGAGTTTGGTTTTTAATAATGTTGTCTATACAGGCAGCTGTGTGAGACATGAATTTCCAGTGATCCATAACTTCTAGCATGTCATGACTTCATGGTGTTTTTTTCTTAAAATAAACAAGGGCTTGATCAATTCAGGCTTTTCCTCCTTACCTTTTTTACTTTTCTGAATTCTGAAGTATAAGAGTCCTTATGCCAGGTGATGAAAGCAAAGGGTCTTAGAAACTGTAGTGTTGTGCTCTATTTGCACAGCCAACATCCTAACCTGTTACCTTACAGTACTAGACAAGCCAATTGAAACAATTTAATTTCTCACCTTAGATTTACATCCGTCTTCCACTCTTACACCTTTTAGAATTCCAATTGGATTTTCATTATAAATAACTTCACCGCCCATCAAATGTTAGAGGACATTGAAGGAAAATGCGACATAAATCCTTCCCTTCTTCCCTTCCCCAAAAGCATGTTCAGCTCCCTCTTCCCATTTTATAAATGCATGTCGCATTTTATTCTTTTTTTTTTTTTTTTCTTCTTCGTTGAAGGTTTGTTCCTCTTTCCAGATGGGTCCAACTCAGGCTTACAACAACCAGTTTATGAACCAGCCTGGTCCTCGTGGTCCTGCTTCTATGCCAGGCAACATGAACCCAGCAAGCATGGGAGCAGGAATGACGCCTTCCAGCATGAGCGGGCCACCCATGGGCATGAACCAGCCTCGGCCTCCTGGAATGAGCCCCTTCAGCACCCACGGGCAGAGGATGCCTCAGCAGGCCTATCCAGGCCCACGCCCCCAGTCTTTGCCTATACAGGGCATAAAGAGACCATACCCAGGAGAGGTAATAAAATAAATGCTCTTTTCTGTACACTGTTCCTTTGTTTGCAGGTTGCAACATGTGTGGTGCACATCCCTTTAAGATACGTTCATCTTTGTTCCAGCCTTGGTAGTAGGAGTGCAGCCATTAAAATATTAGCAGGAGCAGCTCTTCCTTTTTAGCTTCTAAAGTATTCAGGTTGACGCTTGCTGTGATAGTCCATATAATGGTCATTAAGTCCAAGAAAGACCCCAAACCAGAATATCATTCTAAGGTTCTCATGGTGACTTCATGGATCTAAAGCAGGCTTCCATCACAGGAGTGGAGTCTTTTAATGTGGCAACTTAGAAAAGACCCTGAGGGTGAAATACTTCCATTTTAGCCCAATAGATCTCTCATCTGCGTTTTCTTGGACAGTTTTGTTTTTGTATCAAAATACAGGACAGACATTGTACTGTAACACCAGTAGTAATAGCAGTCATTTTTTAGGGAACAATTGCTTTCCAAACTTCTTGAGTGTTGATTTGCATAGTCACTAAGAAGAATATAAATAATGTGGTACTCAAATCCCTCTCTGTCAGCATTTATCTAATATCAGCTTCTGTGGATTGTGGTAAGGTCCCATGCTGCTATAGAAGATCTGAATGGCCTTATAGGCAAAACTGCATTGCCATTGACTTGTATTATGACAGGACAAAACACTTAGGGTCAAATTTTTAGAGAAATTTAGACAACCAAAGATGTAGACAAATGAGCGTTTGGAATTAAAAAGCACCAATGTGTTTTACTCTTCAAGTTAGTATGAACTGGGCAGTAGAGGCTTTTTAGTATTCCAGCAAATCCCAGCACCTATATATGCCTAAATGTTTTTACAAATCTAGCCATCACTTAGTAGCTTCAGAGATCATTTCCTGGGGAAATTCTGTATTCAACTGAAACTTCGACAACAGATGTAGAGCTCTGAATATTATGATACTGCTCTGACAACAATAATGGTACTAAGAGATTATAGAAAATGCACAGCAAAGAGGACCATGGCATGCAGAAAATATGGAAAACATTTCTGCCTAAGCTACATTTCTTTCCTGCTCTGCAAACTATTTTTTTCTAAATAACTAATCAGAAATAAAAAAGGGATGTGCTTTTGCAGGAGTTGCTTCTCTTAAGAGGCTTTTCACTCTGTAAATACTGCCATTTATTTACAAGTAAGTTAAGAAAACAGAAAATGTGGCTTGTGCACATGATTTTTCATATTTCATATTTTAAGGATGACTTTAAATCTCTTTTTGCTGCTTCAGAATCAGGTTTTTCACTGTAAGTGAATATGTTCACGTTTCCAACAAGTCAGTTCTGAACAGTGCCATAAATGTTGCATATTTGTTGGGCTGGAATTTTGCAGATGATATTTGCCTGTTGTTTATAGAAGGGTTCATTTATGGAAACATCTTATCAATAAGTTGATTTTTCAAATTGGCATTCTACTACCTCTTCAGTCCAATTTTCATGACTTCAATTCCACAACCACAGCGACGTCTTAGGTAGCACCAGCAAAGTGGTTATGACTAGTGAGAACTTCTCTTTAGTTGTTGAAGTATTGCTGAACACTCTAGCAAGAGGCCAGCAGAGCAGTTGGGTTGAAAAGGCAGGCGTGGACAACAAAGCTTCTATGCTCTTGCCCCTTCCAGGGTGGTTTTTTTATTATTTATTTATTTATTTTTTTAACTTTTTCTTTTTGTCCTTCCATTCTACATCTGAAAAAGGAGCCCCAGGCTTGAGTGTGGTAGCACTTGCAAAAACACAGAAATTTTGAACATTGCATCTGGTTGTAGTTCTGGTTTCTTCAAGCACAGTGCCCTTTGACAGTGTTACAAGGCTGAGTGCGTGTGTCTTACCCCACTTCGGTTTGCAAGGTTTTTATGCTTTTAAGAAGTATTCATCTGAAGGACTTTTGCTTGTTTTGATTGTGCTACTGAATGTGTGCTAATAATCCACGCAAGAAAGCTGCATAAAACATGGCTTTGTCTTTTTGTATCCCTGTCCTAAAACAGCCAAATTATGGAAACCAGCAGTATGGACCAAATAGCCAGTTTCCAAACCAGCCTGGTCAGTACCCCACTCCCAACCCTCCGAGACCCCTTACATCTCCCAACTATCCTGGACAGAGGATGCCAAGCCAGCAAAACACAGGGCAGTACCCTCCTCCAACAGTCAACATGGGGCAGTATTACAAGGTAGGAATTCCGAGATTATCTTGTTCTGTTCTGGTGGCCATTTATTAATGAAGTCACGTCAATGGTTTCATAGATACTGTTTTTATGTAGTTAAAGGAAAGAGAAAAAAACACTGAGTTTCTACTAGTGTTTTGGGTATCACAGAATCAAGTCAATCAGCCAAGTTGTATTGCAACTTCAGAGCAGTTCATAAAGAAAATTGAATGTTGCTGCAGCTCATTAGAGGCTTTTACAAGAAAATGTTGGGTTTGCTTTAAAAATAGCTTGTAAAAAGAAGTACCTAATGGGATTCAGGTGTGCTATTTTCACCTATTCATGGTCCCCCCTGCAAGAATGCAACTACGGAAATTTGTAATAAACAAGTTCCACATTGCAGCATTCCAGTTTTGGACCTACAGTGGTCACTGTTGGATTAAGCCAAGCAAAATTTACAAGGTGTTCCAGCTGTAGGTTTCATCTTTGAACTGAAGTTTCTGTGGTTTTTTCCAACCTCTTCCTCCTTTTGTCTCAGTCTTTTCCCTCTGTGCTGCTTGTTTTGGGCAAGACCTAGAGTTGTTAAAATGTTGCCTGAAAAAAAAACCAAAACGTTTATGGATACATCTTGAGCACTTTGTATTCTCTAAACTGAGGTTGCACTGAGGGCCTGCTGAGGTTTACCACCTTTGAAATGCACGCAAAAGTGATCTATTGCACACAGGTACTCCAGTGAGTATAAAAAATGGGGAGGACCATTGATCTTCTGACCTGCTTAAAGCATTAGCTGTTGAAGTATCTGGACTACATTCTAAATTTGAATGTAGGCTGCAAGAATCTAAGTTCCACAATGTTGTTGAATTGGAATTGTTTGGTGTGATTCACACAGAAAACACCATTAAAAAAAAGCAAAACCCTTTTCTGTAAAGCATCTGTTCTGTGTGCATCTACACTGTCCACTGTGGTACCCAAAGGAATGCCTGTTGGATCATGGCAGCTTTTGCAGTTCACTATCAATAAGAACGTGAGGAACAGATAGATCCTCCATATAGTAATTCCAGTGCAGTCACTTATGTTAAAGTAACTGCAGAAGGTCTCTGTCAAGTTTTTAAGTGACAGATTTTTAAATACATTTTTTGTACATTTATTTTAGATGGGGTTTAAGTTTTTTGGTTACCAGATACTTCCAACAGGGAATTTTTTTCTTAACAATGTATCTCCTATATTGTATTCAAATATTGACTGTTCTGGAAACAGGAAAAAAAGAGATCTTGTTAAAAAGCAGATTATCCTGGTTAGCAGGAAAATTCCACAGACAAAACCTGAACCTTTGAACTGTAGTGATTGTGCAGATAGTAACGGTGTGTGTCAAAGATAAAAACCAAAGATGGCTGGAAACTTGAATATTTGAGAAGGCACCCCTTTTCTTATGTACTCTCAAGTATCTTGGGTTAGCAGAGCAGCATTTATATACAGAATTGGATTTGAAGTCACAGTGCTTGGGCTGTCTGTAAAGATTTTCATCTTCTGACACTCTCCTGTGTTTCTGCTTATGGTACATGAGCCATGCAGTTGCAGTTTTGTTTAATGTCAGCTTCCTTCACATCAGGGTTATTGGTTTATTCAACTGACTGCAACCATCCCCTTAATTATAAGAAACCAAACCAAAGGTGTTTTAATGCGTAGCTACTATTCATACTTAGCTGTCCTTTTTCTATCAGTTAGTCCTAGCTAGCAGCAAACTAGGATCAAAATCAAACTGTAGGTGCACAGAATAAAAAACATCCCCTGATGCCCAGAGCTTTAATTCTGAGTAGAGGAGTTGAGCAAGGGTGGAGGAAAGGACAGATTGAAGTAAAAAGGACACAGACTGGCTAAAAACTGTGTGTCTTTGGATTTTGTTTTTTGTGTAGGCTTCTGTGCACTGGGGCTATTTTGGGAGGGAGTCAGAGAGATACAAAGGGCTGGGTGGGCTGTGGTGCAGTGGAAAAACTGAAGCAAATGGCTGGTGTGTATTGGAAAGAGAGCATTCAGAGGAACACAGTAAACTTTTTAGCAGCCTTGCTTGTATCTGGTCATTGCCTGAGTTAAGCTGGCTGGTCTGCTGGTTTCAGTTCCTGCTTTGCTCTCCTGGTGTGCCTCTTCCCTGAAGGCTTCATGGAACATGCTGTGGTTACTTCCCCAGAAACAGAGGGGCCTCCCTCTCTTGTCTGTTATCTTTGGTATTTGATATCAGTGCTGTTCACAAGGCTTACTGTTCTTGTTTCAAGACTGCAATAACAATGTAATGTTATTTATTTTCTAGCCATCAAGGCCTGTACCTGTGGCAAATTACCCTCATTCACCTGTTCCAGGAAACCCCACGCCACCCATGACACCAGGGAGCAATATTCCTCCATACCTGTCACCTAACCAGGATGTCAAACCACCATTCCCACCTGACATTAAACCAAATATCAATGCTTTACCACCGCCTCCAAGTGAGTAGCAAACAGAATGCCCCCACGGTCATTTATTGTTCCTCTGTTCTCTGCACATACATTTCAGAGCCTGGAAAGAAGCTCTGATTGCTGCTCTGGGAGAGGCTGGAGTTGTTAAGTTGTAATAGGTGGCATGCACAGTGTAGGCTCGCTTGAGCCAGTGCACAGAATAGAGAAAGACTGCTATGCTCTTCTAAAATAGAATATCAGAAAAGTTCTTCCAGGTTAAACTTGTAAGGATTTTACTCCAGAATTATTGCTTTGATATGCTTCCTGAGGAGAAAACACTTGATTTTGGGTTATGTTGTGAGTGCTTTGTAGGCTTGTTTATTGTATGAACTTCCATTTGGTCTGTTTTGTTCAAGGGCAAAGCCATTCATTGAACAACACTGCAGAGCAGGATAAAATGTGAATATTTATAGCAGCGTCTCTATTGTGATCCATACAGGCTTCTTAGGAATATTCAGTACTGTGCCAGAAATTGATATATGCTCCTTTCAAAGCCACTCAACGTCACAGCTACACTTGGCTGGGAACAGGACAGGAATAACAAGATTTCCCTGACTGGATACTAGCATGAGATGTTTGAGGTTTTGAAGTGACTGATGAACAATAGGAGCTATCATTTACTAGGGAGCTGGGAGAACCTTATGTTTTCTGTAAAATAACTGCTGCTGCATTAGCACTTTGCAGCTGTTTGGAGTTCAGGATAGCTGAAAGATCAAGTAGAAGAGGATGGGCTGCAGTATTATTTGGGCAAGAAGACAGGATTTAAAGCCATTTGGACTTCATAGATCAGCTGTAAGTTACCTCAAAATCTCATCTTATGGGCTCAGATAGTAATTGAATACCAGTGTCTTTGGTCATCACATAGTTTCAGCTGATGAAACTGTTGAAAATAATTGGGTAATGTCAATCCCTGTTCAAAGCAGGGAAAACAAACATTATCACAGTTTGATGTTATGAAGAAATTTGTTTTCGGTCTTCTGCCTACAGAGTAAGGTTGGACACAGAACCTATCCTGTAATAAAAACCAAGAGTTCTTGCCATGCCTGGTTTCTGTTGGTGGCTGCAATGCCGTGGCCCTAATGTGAAGTGTGTGAGAATAGAAGATTGCTGTGCCGTTGCTATCAGTTTAAGCCTTGTCACTCGTATCAGTTAGGTGACAGAGTTAGTTCTGGTTGTATTTTTTTGTGTGTATGAGCCCGCTAAGTTAGAGCCAGTAGCAGATCACTGTGCCATTTGTTACTGTTCTGTATAAATACACGCATTATTATTGCACTGCAGATGCTAAAGGGAAAGTTCACACTTTCTCTCCCTCTTCGATCCCAGCCAACCACAACGATGAGCTGCGCCTGACGTTCCCGGTGAGGGACGGGGTTGTCCTGGAGCCCTTCCGGCTGGAGCACAACCTGGCAGTCAGTAACCACGTCTTTCACCTGCGGCCAACTGTGCACCAGACACTGATGTGGAGGTAAGCCCAGCCTTGCTGTGAGTGAGTCCTGCATCCTGCCAGGGAGGAGTGGCAGGCCGGAGGCACTGCGCTTCGATTTGCCAGGAATTTCACTTCAAAAACTGTAGCCTGGATAGGAAGAATGTCCTTTCAACTCACAGGTACTCTAGCCTGTCATTTTCCAGAGACAACACGTTCTGCAATGCTTCACAATACGTATTGCATGTCCTTGGTGATAGCTCATAGCATGCAGTGTCTGAAAAGCCACTGCAACCATTGCATCCTTTCTGCTCTGGGCAGAGCAGGAATGGGGTTTCCCTGACCCACGCCACTACAAACTTCCATCTGGCAATCTGAAGTCCCAGGTGCTTTGTGACCTCTGAAACGTTAGATGCAAGAGTAGCTCTGCCGGGCTGTTAGAGTTTATGCTTAAATTAAACAGTGCAGAGTTATCTGATAATGAAGAATAACCCACTTAAGAGTAAGGACCAGATTTAGAGGCTTGGTAAAATAATTTGGAAAGACGAGTACTTAAATCCTCCAAACTTCAGAAGCTAACTTCCTAAATTCCCCTGTTCTCTGACTCCACAAATAAATACAGCTCAGAAATGTGAGAGCATAGCTTTCTTCATACAAAGGCTTCTGGTTTTCACTTACAGTGAATTCATATTTCCAGCACAGAGGAATATTTTTCCTTGGTGGTACTTTCCTGTATTTAATGTAGCTCTGTATAAGTGATTCCAGGGTATGTTTTGATTGCACCATGTTCATGGCAGGGCCTTAGATCAAATGACAATCAGAGCCTTTTTTTTTTTTTTTTTCTTAATTTATATATTTTCATATACTACAGAATAATTTTGTCTCCTTGTTTGGTTTTTTCTCAGAAAGTATCTCTGGCTGAGCCAGGATAAACATTGCATTGTCAGAGCCTTTCTATGTGTGCTGTGGAGGCTGGTTAGTTGCTTGGGATCTTGTATGGAGGTTTCTTACAGGTGTAGCTTTAGGTTTTGTTTTTCCTGTGAGGATCTTCTTCCCATTCACTGGAATCCACTGGAGACTTGTGTTTTCCTGGTGTGGAGAGTGTGAGGCGGGCAGAGAGATGCGCTCGCTTCCCTGGCCCAGGATGGACTTTGACTCTAAAGCTGAGGTTGATGCAGGATGCAGGAGCCCTTGCTACCACAGTGCCCCTGTGCCCTGAGGGAGCCTGGGGCTGGGGAGGGAGGGAGATTGCAGGCAGACCACATCCAATAATTAACACCTAACTTTGAGGTCAGTTATTGCTTACTTGCATTTCATTATCGTGGAGTACTCGCAGCAGAGGGAGTTTTGGCAGTTATTTGCCAGTTCTTATTAATAAGTAATCACTACTGGGGATTGTGCTGGCTCATTCAGTAGATTTATAGTGCTGCACTGAGGCATGAGGCTGTTTCTTAATATCTGTTCTTTCTTACCTCCTTCGCTTACCAAACACATAGCCTTTATTTAAACTTATTTTAATGAAGACTCATAGGTAAACTGTGCTCAGGTCTGCTGTTTTGAAAAGCCTGTTAATAGTGGGGAGAACGGATAGTCCTGTAATGAAGTAATTTCACATTTAACTCGAAGCTGGATGGATGCCAGAAAAATGAATTAGTCACATGTGTGGATGGATTTTGGTTTTTATAGAGAATGGTGGAACCGAGCCAATTCTCAATATTTTTCTGCCAGTTAAAATATTCGGCAAAACCTCTCACGTGTACACACATAATGAATAGCGATGCAAGTATTTTTCTCCCCATGGGAACTTTCCATGGTTATGAGAAACAGGAAGGTTGAAGGCAGGGAAAATGTCTCCTTGAAGCTGGTTCAGTCTTCACACTGCTGTGTTATTAATAACGTCCCATGATGGAGACACTGTGTGCTGAGAACACGAGGCTCTCCTGAGGTCTGTCACCACCGTGACACTCAGCAGGCCTGCTCACCTCCTCTGCTTGGGTTTTCTATCAGAGGTACCAAGCCTTGCATCCCTCCAGGCTTGGATCACTGTGCTGTGCTCTCTTGAGGTGAGAAACTGAGTGGAACTTGCAGAATGAGCTTTCAGAAAACGGTTAATAAAATATTGATACAAAGCCTGAAAAGACTTCATGTAGATGGATTATGTTGAAAGGTCGGGTAATTTGTTTTCTGTAATTTTCTTTTTAAAAAACCCACGTTTGTGTCCACTGCTTTATCTTGATGTTTTGAAATCCAGAAAAGATGACATTGAGTCAGATTGAAGCCTTTGTAAGGAAAATGGCAGTTAGGGTGTTAATCTCCTGAATGAGCTGCCCCTCTGGGATCTTAGAAAGATATCTTCTTTCAGGCAACATAGATTTTTCTGGAACATAGATTTTAAAGTTTGAATAATAAACTTTAGCTGTCTTTTGCTGTCATGAACAGCAGAATTCTGACATTTCAGTTCAGTTTTCTGTGTTCTTTTAAATTTCTTCTTGAATTGCTCATTCCTAACACAAGGTTAACATGCATTTATGAAACTGAAGTCATAGTCTCTACTCACTTAATTTTTGATTAACTTAATCTCAGCCTTTTCATTTTTTGAAGGTGTTACAGAACTAATTTCTGAGGCGCTAAATAGTGAGTGGAAGTTATTATAGGGGAGGTGGGAGGAATTCATGCCCTGAAAGAAAGTCTAAATTGGATAGATTTAGTCCATAGCCATTAATTTAGAATCACAGAAGCTGATTTTGGTGGGGGATGATATAGGAGTCATTTTATCTTAGTTGATTTACTTGTTCTAAGGCAGGATTAGCTGTACTTGTATTTTTTCTGACAGACATTCATTCAAATGCTTCTTTAAGTGCTCTGAGGTAGTGAAGAATCCAGACTTCCAGCACAACCCACTGCAGCGTATTGCTTTCTCATTCTTAACTCCTCACACAGGAAGGACCTACCTGATGTTGACATTCTTCTTTCTGCAGGATGACTCCATGGTCTGGGTTTGCAAAGAGGTTTGAGATGTTTCCTTGAAAAGTCCTTTTCAAGTGTAAAATACGAACAACTGTGGGGCATGTTTGCATCATTAATTCATCATGACTTGCTTCTGTTCAGGGCTTTTATGAAGGAAGTATGTTATATGCTTAATGGCAATAATTCAAGAAAAATAATCTAATTGATCAAGAAAAATGTTCCTAACATAAAACCCACCTCCCTCTGCAGTGTGAAAGCAAAGTTAAAGGAAGATTTATTGGTTGTTGTGCAGGTCTGACTTGGAATTGCAGTTTAAGTGCTATCACCATGAAGACAGACAAATGAACACAAACTGGCCAGCTTCAGTCCAGGTCAGCGTTAATGCAACCCCGCTTACCATCGAACGTGGTGACAACAAGACATCTCATAAACCTCTGCACCTAAAGCACGTCTGCCAGCCAGGGAGAAACACGATTCAGATTACAGTCACAGCGTGTTGTTGCGTAAGTACACCGAGCTCAGGGCTGCAGCTGCTGATGCTGAGTCTGCTATTTAGAGCAGTTTGCAAATGTTGCCTTAGCTGAAAGAGCTTTACTTTCATTTTTTTCCATGCCTTTTTCTGGTAAGGTTTTTACTTAATGATGTTGACACAGTCAGAGTGCTAATATGGAAATTTTTTGCTGCTTAATTGTTGCAGAATGTAGTGGCGTCCTTCCAATGTCTCTGACAAGGTTCTAGAGGAGGAAAGGAGTTTAATCTCCTATCTTCTCCTGTGTGCCTGTGTAACAAGGTGGCTGAAGTCTGTTGATATAGAAGTAGATTATTGCAATGAAGACTGTTGATGGTACTAATTTCATTTACACAGTGTATTAAACGGTCTTTGGTTTGTCGTGGAAACATCAGCATTGTAATCGTTGGTGCTGGTGATGATTTTTCAAATACCTTTTCAGATGAAACACTCATATTCAAAGATGCAATCTAGACAATTCAGCTTTCCCCTTTCTCCTTTTCCAGGGGTTAGGTACTCTCGGGGTTGAGTACTGTGTTTTTAATGCAGACCGTTCTGCAAATGCAGTCTGAGCTTCTGACTGTTCTCTTGTCACTGACAATAAAGCAAGCTGCTAGCTCTCACAAGGTCACAGTGTAAGGCACTTGGACAAGACGCCATCCACCCATTTTGCTTTACTTCACACGGATGTTTCCCTGCATAATGTCATTTATCTGGTGGTTGAGAGCAGGGGGCAGCATCCTGTGAATCCACAACGAGCTGTGTTGGGTAAGAAGATTCAGCTGATTCCAGGCACATCAGTTGCAAACTGGTTTCACAACTTCCAAGTAGTCTGAGGGCAGGCAGGTAGGCTAGACTGTGTCAGACAGTCCAGGGTTTTAAAAATAAACCCTGATGTCAGAGATTAATATGTCAGCTGTATGTATACTGAATATTAAGGAGGGAGAAAATGCAGAAAATCCTTGCTTTTTAAAAGCCTTTTTATACATTAAGCATGGAGCAACTGCACAGTGTGCAGAATATCCATAAGGGAGCGTGTGTGCTCAGCAGAGCAGAACCAGCTTTTATGTTTAAGCCTCAGGCTCTCACAGAAACCAAGTGTCCAAGGGAAGAGTGCAGCTCAGTTTGGGAGTGCATTTAACATGTGTGTTTGGTTCCCTCCCTAACAAAATGTGTTTCCTTGCAGTCACACTTGTTCGTGTTGCAGTTGGTGCACCGGCCATCAGTTCGCTCCGTACTTCAAGGTCTACTAAAGAAACGCCTCCTCCCAGCAGAACATTGTATCACTAAGAGTGAGTTTGCTTTTTGTGTGGGTGATGACTTTCCAGAATGCCTATGCTCAGTTGTGATAAGCTATCTCTACACCAGATTTACTTGTTTATCGATAACCTTAAGCTATACTTAAAGAGTTTGCAGAACATGATGTGGGTAGATGAATCGCTGGTATCCTGAAATGTTAGCGGCCATTTGGGTGGAGGTAACAAGTTTCAAGAACACAGGCTTAGTTCCTAGAGGGGACTGTACTATTCCAGGAGAATCTCTCTGGCTTTTCCTCCATATTTGTTTTTGACTCACCAATAAAGATTAATTCTTTATTTATCATGGGCTGCTTTCGGTGCTTGTATGACACTTAATTTGATTAAGAATATAACTGATATGCATGTGTGATGGTTTTTCTGTTCAGAAGAATGTTCTAAATTGTGCAGAAGACACCTATGTGGCTTTGTTGTTCATTCAATTGTCCCTTAAATGTTGAAGTCATTTCTTAAATGTTCTTAAAAGTTGAAGAAATTTCAGGTATCTGTGTTAGAGCTTACAATACACTTGTGCTTTCTCACATCTCTACCCACCTTCTTCCTAAACAGTCAAGAGGAACTTCAGCAGCGTAGCAGCTTCCTCTGGCAATGCAACACTAAATGGGGAGGATGGAGTGGAGCAGACTGCTATTAAAGTGTCTCTGAAGTGTCCGATCACATTCCGGCGGATCCAGCTCCCGGCAAGGGGTCACGATTGCAAGCATGTACAAGTGAGTGGGTGCCAGTGCCTGGCAGGGTTCCCTCAGCCATGTGTTGTTACAATGCCTTCAGCTTGGTTATCGTGTCAGAGCACCTCATAAATAAGTGGCATTTACGTCCGTGAGCCTCAGTAGTTAACTGTGTTTATATTTAATGTAGAGGGGAAAGGTAAGATGTTTGGTTTAGTTTTCAGTGCTAGGAGGCTTTTTTCATGTCAGTTTTACTTTTGTCTAACTGCTTCATTTAATACAGAATTTTCCTTTTGTTTCCTTTTGTTTTGCCTGGTTTGTTTATTTCCTTTATTGTTTCTTTCTGATACCTAGTGCTTTGATCTGGAATCTTACTTGCAACTGAACTGTGAAAGAGGAACTTGGCGGTGTCCAGTATGCAAGTAAGTGCAACCATATTGCATAAAATACAGTTATACACAATTTGACCAAATTCAAATGATATTTAAGACTGTGAAGGGGAGAAGAAGGAAATTCTAGGAATTAAGGTTATATATCACATTTACTTAAAGAGCATAAAGTCCAATGAGAATTCCTGCAATATTTTGCCACCCTGGATTATTAGAAATTTAAAAATATATAACAAGATATTTTCTCACAAGATTTCATTACAGATCATCAATGGGTTGTGTAGAGTTCAAAAAAGGCTCAAATATTTACATCGATAAGGTAGATATCTACATTCCAGAATAAGGCTAATTTTTAAAAAAGTAAAAAATTTCCAAGGAGCAAAAGCTGGAATTGTTGCTTAGAGGAAAAGGGGGATGGATACCTTGGCATAATTTCAAACCAAAGCGTTAGTGTACAGAAGAAAAAAATGGAAGAAAACCTTGGACGTGGTTACAGACTGTCCATCCTTGTGTTTAGCTGGGCAGAAAAAACAGGAGGCCAGTTCAGTGTCTGTAACCTCCTGTGCACAGTGCACAGGGTTGGGAGCGTGTTCCAGCCTCAGCTGAGGAGCCAGGGCTCTTCAGCTCCAGCAGCTGTGGCTGTAACAGCTGGCCCTGGTCTGCACAAGTCTCCAGTTGGGTCCTTGCTCTGCCAGCCAGTGTCAGGTACAAAGAGCAGCAGGGATTGTCCGTTCTGGCTGTTCTGCGGACATAGCAGGCTGGAGACGAGCTTGTTTCCGTTACTGTCCGTGGTTGATCCGTGTCCTAACACACAAGTGCTTTCTCCAAACTGCCCACATCTTTTCTGTCTTCTATGTTTGGCTAAAAATATCACAAGAGTTGGATATCTTGCTTTCTTAATTCATGTATTCATGCATCTAGGCTAAATTTTTGTCCTTTGTCTCTGAGCATGACCACCTGCATTCAGATCTAAGTGCCTACATAACTAAATCATTTCCGGTGTTGTTTTGTTCTGTCCCCATCTGTGCCGATTTTAAGTAGAATAGCTGTAATACGTAGTTGCTTTGAAGCCATAGTACTGTGGAGCTCAAAATAAGAGAAAGATCTAATTTAAAAAGAATACTGCTAACTGATGTTCACAGGAGAGATCTGCTGTGTTTGAAAATACTTTAAATTTGCAATGTATTTCACTAACAAAAATCACTTAAAGAATGTGAACAGCTTGCAGACACACAAGTAGATGTATCCTTATTTCATGTGTTTGATGTAAATATCCTGGTAATGTATATGTAGAACTAAAACTGTTTGCCCCAAATCATTCTTCACCTAGCAATATTCTAACATGAAGTTTTGTTTTTTTTTTACTTTTTAGTAAAACTGCTCTCTTGGAGGGCTTGGAGGTTGACCAGTATATGTGGGGTATTCTGAACGCTATACAAAAGTAAGTGATCTCCCTCCTGATATTCAAGACCAAGCAACTAGGAGATATGGTAATGAGTACTGAGACAGTCACACCAAAATAGATCTTGGTGATTGAATTTGAATATTCTATTGCATGGCGCCTTGGTGAAGCAGGTGATAGAGTGAATCAGTTTCCACCTTCTTTGTAGATATTGTTTGGGTTATCTCTTAATGACAGCCTCGCCACTGAAGCAGAGGGAAGAGCCAGAATGGAGGATTAAATGCTTTCTTGTATTTACAAGCAGTCCCTCTGATTCAGAGGCAGCAAACCACATCGATATGTTTGGATTTCATCGTGTGGATAAACACAGAAATGTGCTCTCATGGTTGCCTTTTTTTAAATTTGCTTTCAGCAAACTCTTGAAGAGTAAAAGTTCTTAATGTTGTATTACACCGAGCATTTTAGAACATTGATTACCGAGCAGATTCTTATGGAAACTTCAGCAGAATTGATTTTAAAAAACTCAATTGATACGCTAAGTTTTCACATTATTTTACAGCTCCGAGTTTGAAGAAGTTACCATTGATCCAACTTGCAGTTGGAGGCCGGTCCCTATAAAGTCAGATATTCACATCAAAGATGACCCAGATGGCATTCCCTCTAAAAGATTTAAGACCATGAGTCCAAGCCAGATGATCATGCCAAACGTAATGGAGATGATTGCAGCTTTGGGTCCTGGCCCGTCACCATACCCATCCCTACCCCCTCCTCCAGGAGGCAACAACTCCACCGAATATGGTAACCAAGGTTAGTTCCATGGCTTTGTGCACCCACTGCTCACTCCAGCACTCAGTGGTTCAGTCAGCCTTGTGATTCAGGTGTGTCACTGCATCTTCTCACAGTCATGCACGAGGAGAGCAATTTATATGGCTGTAATTCTGAAATTCTGTGTAAGTCTTTTCAGTTAAGGTTCATCTGTTCAGTGGAGTATATTTTAGTGGGCATTATATTTTAGTAATATATTGTAGTATTTAGTTATTTTACTTAATATTTTAATTATTTGGTGCTTGTCCTATTCATAGTATGCAGCCCTCCCTGGATCAAGAAACATTGTATATTAACCTTCTATGTTCATGGTCTGCCACAATAGACACATTTCTGCTTTTTTTTTCTGTGCATTTCCCTTCTGTTCCACTCTCAAGTGGAAACATCTAGTACTACATAAGTAGAAAACCTGACCCATTAACTCTGCCACTAGGTTAACTTGTGGCCAGGTGAGTGACATTCCATAGGCCACCAGAAAAGAGATGACTTTTAAAGAGCTTTTAGCTGCTTTGCAAGCACCTTTGCGTCAGAAAATTACTTTTGAGTTCCTCTGCCCATGTGCTACCAGATTGAGGAACAGGGAACTAAATACAGGCAATGGAGATAGATTTTCAAATTACTGGTATGTTGTGAATAACTCAATTATAGTGACAATTCCAAAAACATGAAACCAGAGACTGTTTCTTTTGCAAGTAACATGATATGAGTCAGTTCAGCTCTGGGAAAAGACCAACTGTTCACACTATCAGAATCCCTAAATTGATTACAAGGTGATACATGTGCTTTTTGCAGGCGTTGAAGAAAAATATAGATGGCGTGCAAAATATGGTTAATTTGCTCCAGTGACTGCAAAACTGATGACAGATGATAAAACTTATAAGGTTTTCAAACAGATGAATGATTACTATAACAAAGCCAAGAGCACTGAATCACATTTTTTCCCTCTTTTAGTAGGAGTGAGGTGCAGCCAGAGCCTGAGAACAGAGCTGTCTATTCTTCACCATATTTCCAGCTCATAGGAGCGGACAGGATAGCCACATCACATGCGGGGTTTAGGTTTTGTGTCAGCATTGCTGCCTAGACTGTTTTTTTGCTGCCTTCCCCTGTGGGTCCTGTAGCAGAGGTAGTCACTGCTCCTTGGAACCCTGAGTCACCGTTGGCAGGTGAAAGCCACGCTCTCCTATTTGCCCTGCAATAGGGATGTCAGCACAGAGCACCAGATTATCCCAAATGTCTGACAGGTCTCTCCCTCAGCACGTGGCACAACTCTTGCTGCAGAGAGGAGCTTGCTGCTGCATGGCTGTAACTCCCTGGGCATGCTGCCTTGTATCTTTATTCTCTATCAATACGTGCGCTGAAACTTAGCTATTGCAATTACATAATGTCCCCTGATTACCAGTTCTTTAGAGCAGTGTAGTAGTAGTATTACTACTGTGGTTTATGTTTATTTATTTTGGTTTGCCGGGAAGCATACTGAAGTTTAATTTGCAAACATAACAAATATTCAGTACTACAAGACCACATTCCAGCTGCCTGCTAATTAATTATTCCTGATGCAAGGCAAGACCAGCTATGTTCTGTGAGGCTCTTCCAGTTTGCAGATTAACAAAATGAGAATTAGTAAGGCTCTGCAGTATTTACATGATAGATCAAAGTCCTGATGTCTTTGAGAAGTACTCTTACATGGCTAATGACTACTATTCCTTCAAGATTAAACTTCTGCTTGTGAAGCTGCGCTAAAGAGCAAATGATGCAACTACTTCAGTTTGTCAAACTCCCTTCTTGAGTTGAATATTTAAAACTGCTGTACTTCAGCTGACAAACTGCAGGCTCTCTGTGCAGGCTCCAAAGCCATTCTCTTATTTTAGAGTTCAGTATCATGCAGTTCACTTGCTTCATTTTTTTGCTGTTCATAGCAAATAAGCCACTAGAGCTGATATCTGAGTTGGAAGTGTTAAAAGAGGAATCTTGACAAAAAATATGAAGAGTGAAATCCCTGTATTGGGATACCTGCTTACTTTAGAATTCGGATGAAGATCCCTGGGCTGAGGTGGACTATATCCATATGGGCAGTGGTCATACAGTACTTGTCCTGCAGAGCAGCAGGAGGCTCCAAGCCTGCTTCAAGATGTATGTGTAAATCCAGTCACTCAAGTGAATTTTGTAAGTTTTGTGGGAGCCCAAATTAGATATGAACACATCTTCTATGCCTTTTATGAAGGGGTAGAGTAGATACTGTGCTCTGAACTGGTATTGTGGCATCTTCCAGATTTCACTTCTGTCAATTACTTTCATGAGAAGCTGAAGCAATGCTACAATCTTACTGAGCATGTAGAAGCACACACATAAATAACACAGGTGTCCTATAAATAGTCTGGGACTTGGGCAGTCAGTCTCAGTTACACTGAGATGTTTCCAGATACAACTATCCCATAGAATTTAATATCCTGTTTACTTCTCGGCATGGTTAAGTTTATGTGGTGACTTGGCAGTAGTTTTTCAAAATGTCAGCAGTTTTCAATTAGTTCCAACACATAAATGAATTATTGCAGCAGCCAGTATTTGGAAGCCAAGTGCCCTGTCCCCACTCGCTTGGCGCTGGGGGCACAGCTCCCTGTGCGGTGCAGGGAGGGCGTCACATCACACAGCTCCTGCAAGGTACTGGGAGAGATCAACGTTGGAAACAAACCGCGTCTGTTTCTCTTTCAGGCAACAGTTACCAAGGTCATGGCAATTTTGACTTCCCGCATGGGAATCCTGGTGGCACATCTATGAATGACTTCATGCATGGGCCACAGCTGTCACATCCCCCAGACATGCCGAGCAGCATGGCAGCTCTCGACAAACCTCTCAGTCACCCCATGCAGGAATCTGTAAGTAGTGGTGCTGGGCACGTAGATTCTCGTTTGTGGGGGTAAGGAGCTCTCATCCAGCTGATGGACTAACCTGATGAACTGCTTTTACTTTTTGTGGATTCCTCACTTGGGAAGCTGGTGAAATGGAGTAGTCTTGAGAAATGCTGGAAATGCCATTTCTAGTTTCTGACCATTCTGAGTTTTTGGAGAAGCATTTCTGCACTTTTTGAATTGTCATTTAAGCTTGTTTATCTGAAAGAAAGAACCTGGCTCAGTCTGCTTGTATTAATCATTGTGCTTTGCTCTGACACATGAAAAAAAAAAAATGTACTTCATTCCCTAGGCCAGCACGACTGTGAATATCCATCTCCAAGAGACAGCTTGTTAAAAGCAAGATATTGGATGACTTCAGAGCAGGGACAATATCTTCCCTGGCTTTTTCTCTGAGGGCAAAATTTGCATCAAAGCATTTTGAGGGGGAATGCTACTCAAGTAGCATGAAAGGCACTTTTAAACTTTCAGTAATAGGACAAGCCTGCAAATTTCAAGGAGAGACACTGCCACAGGTCTGAACATATCAATGTAAGAGACTAAAAAATAGAGGTTCCTTAGGTGTCAGATGGTGAGGCAGAACTGTGCATTGGAAAAGCAGCTTGCTCAGAGCACTGAGTTTTCTATACAGAACTCTGTATATCTCCAGAAAACGCAGTACTGCAGCAACTAGGTGATAGAAAAGCTACCAGCAGCATTTAGCTCTTAGGCATGGTTAGTCATCTATTTTAACTCTGTGTGTGGGGTGTGTATACATCCTTTTATGTTCATTTAAGTTGCAGGGCAGGGGGTTTAAAGTGTGCTGTTACTGCACAGGAAGGATGTTTAACTTGACAAGTCATATGTGCTGTGTCTTTAGTGAATCCTAGAAAGTACAATTTCAGAATGTAATGAGGAAACGTGGTAGCAGATGCTCAGCAAAAGCCTACTCAGTCAATGTCTCCTCTAGCTGGCAGTGGGTTTTCCAAGGAGGATGGTGAGAAATAGAAGAGTGGAAGAAAGAGTTCTTCATATAGTTTGGAGACAGCCCAAGTACCAAAACTATCTGCAAAGGAAGAGTCCAGAAAGCGGAATGACTTTACCACTTTACAGGCTGATAAATGAGGACAAACATGCTGTAAATGTAGTTTCACATTGGCAAATTCCACATACACAGCTTAGAGTGGTCAGAATTCCCTGCATAACAATCAACCACGCAGCATTAGAATACTGTAGTGAGAGGAAATAATACCAGCCTGAACCACTCACAGCTGCTTTCTTTTGAATCAAAGTCACAGGGAATTATTCTTTGCTTCCCATTACCTGACACCTACCTCTTGACTTCATCAGTTAACACGCATACCTTTGCTGTAGTAGTTGCCCTGGTGAAATTTCTGAAGTGGTAGGATATGAAGCAATTGAACATAAAAGTGAAGAATTGTAGCTTTCTGAAAATGGGACTATTTACATAGCAGAGGTGAAAGATTCTCAAGGCTATGCATGTTCCAGAGCTGTGGGAGTGTATCTAGGGAAATGTTAATGGACTTCCAGTTCTGTGGGCCAACCTGTAGCAAGTCTAGTACTTGCTTATGATAGCTGGCAATTAAAATAAACCTTTGCCTCACTTCTCCCTCATCTGTCATGACACTCAAGCAATACCATTTGGGAATAGGAAGCAATGCTAAAGCAGATTCCTACATTATGTCAATGGCGGATTTTCTATAATGAGGATCAGTTTTCAGGTCTTTTAGCCGAGGAGAATTAGATTAACCTTGTCAATGTGGCTGTGCAGTCTTCAGTCCACATTTGAGGACTCTGAGTGCTCCTATACAGCCTTTTCAGTGTTATAAAATCTCTGCTTTCCTCTTTCTCTTTTACTCTCTCTCTTTTGTTCTTTTCTCTCAAAATGAACTGTTTGCCTGCAGCAGACACTGAAGAAAGGCATCTTTAAATCACTGCTTTTAGAGAAATACATGCCTTTAACACATTTCTAAATTGTGTGGTTGCATGTCTTTGGAGACACACTTCATGCAAAAACAACTATAAACAAATTGTGTGACTGAACCAAGGTTTAAAGATGTTGTCTGTGCTCTTCTCTGGCTTTCTGTCTTTCCTTTTTACACAACTAACAGGTTTTTGTAGTTTGCACATACTATTCACTTTGACCATTTACAAGGTGAGTTGGGATTGGATGTTTAGTCCTTTTAGACCTGAGATCTCTCTTCCTGGAGCTGAATGCTGCTGAGGAAGTTGTTGGCATTCCTATTTTGAAGATTTATGTGGTGGCCCTTACACAGTGGTAGGCAGAGAAAGTTGATCCCTGCAGACATACTCTGTAGGTCACTCCAGGAAACGCAGATATTTGCCCAGTGTGAGTAGGGCTGGGTAACCAGGGATGAATCAATCAGAATTTCCTTCCCTCAACACTGCTGTTCCACTGCTGTGGAAGAAGAAAAAAATCAGGACCTGAAACATGATCAGAAGTAATACCTCTTCCTCAGCATGGAGTGTTGTGAGAGCTATGGAACAGATGCAACAGTGCAAGATTGCTACAGAACAACTGCCACAATCATATGATGTTTGTTTTCAGAAACTGTAAACAAGTTTTAGACAAAGGAGAATTCAGTTAGCTCTAGTTTACTGCTTCTTGCAGACAGTGACTGAGCAATGGATGATGACACTATAGGTTCATATGCACAGAGAGGTGATATGAGCTGGTACTACTGTAAGAAGTCATTGCTCTTGTTTCTATTTTCACTTTTCCTCCCTCTCACACCAGCAAAAGTGTTACTGCAGCCATGAAGTGATCTGGACCCAGGTACTGATGTGATTGGAAACTAATTCAGGGCAGGGTGGGGAAATTCAGTGCATGTCTACAAGGTTTCACCTTGCAGACATGGCAAAGGAGTGGATGGGAAAAGTGGCCAAGAACTTCAGCAGGGTAGGCAGGATGGCATCTTTTAATAGTTTTGGTAGCTAACACAGCAGAAGACTTGGTAAAACTGTGACCCTGGTAATGGAGAGAGATATAAACCATTGACTTAACCTGGTGATTTTTTTTTTCCCACTAATAATTTTCTTCAGAGATAGAAGGAATATTGCTGTGCAGCTGGCAGGCCCTGTTGCTCCACAGCTGTACATCTCAGCACTCCTAGAGGTCACTGTTGGGCTGTAGAGTTGTGTTGTTCTGTGCTATTAAGCTGAAGATGTAGTTGTCTGCTATAAGCTTTTCTTTTATAGTCTGTGAATGCTTTAAGAGTGCCAAAGCTTATGCCTCTAAAAACAGCTCTGGAATTATCTTGCTGTGCAAGCAAAGGCAACTTTGTTAGACTATGCATTCATAGTGCAGGTCAGTGCTTTCAGAATAAAATGGTGGGAGTTGCAGGTGCAAGCTAAACATACCCAAAGTGTGCTCCTTACAATGTGTTTGCACCGTAGCAAACTTATCATTAGTTAGCTGAATGCAAATAGAAAATGTTCCCATCCTGAGCATTTTGCTTTCTCACTGGGAGGCTGGTGGAGTCAGTGGCCTAAGTCGGATGGATTTGGAATCTGCAATGGCTCTTCGAAGAATATGGTGGCCCTCATTCTTACAATAAACAATTAGTCCCTGTACACCCATTGTCTAAGGACCCAAGTGACGGTGTTGTCAACTAAATATGTATTTAAATCCTTGCCTGTATAAATACAGTGTAGAATTTCTAACCTGCTTATTTGTTTTGAAATCTGCCTGGGAGCATACAAACGCCTCTCCTGGTTAAAATAATTATTTATATAAACATGCCAGCATAAACATTGCTTTATGCATTCAGGAATAAGTTTAAGACATTCTTCAATACAATCCTGTTTGGTTTTAGTTTGGGCTTTTTTTCAGAAACTGGTTTCCCACATTAACAGCACTGTCATGAATTGCTTTTTACTTTTTGTTGTTATTATTAAGCTTTCTAATTTCCGCACTTTCTGTTGCATGTGTCCTCAATGAGTGAGGAAAGAAACAGTACTCTTAAGACAGACATCTGCTTGGACTTCCACAAAGTTTTTGGGCTGCAAATTCTTTTACATTAAGGTGTGATCTGTGGGTAGATTTTGTACAAACTTACCCCTACAGTAACAACAGTGTTGGAGAATGTTTTTCAAGTAGTCAAACTGTGACCCCAATGGTGAGATGTATATCAGTGCTTTTTACCAGTTACTTTAAACTCTCATATGGGATAGAGAGCCAAATACCATGCAGGTAGAATCATTTCCACAAACCTTCATTATACCAAAGTATTGAAAAGGACCTCCATGCAGCTGAGTGTGACTATCCCAATGGATCAGTATTCAAGTTTCAGTTTTCCTAAGAGTGGTGAAAAGTATTTTTTAAAATACTTGTTTCTCTAATTTTTTTTTTATGGGAACATTTTAATTAAGTTTTGTAATAACCTACCTTTTGCTTTCCGAAGCTGTGAAGGCTGAGGTTAAGATAACTTTGCAGTTTATGTGATATGACAGGGTGAATACTGACATAGCATTTTGCTGGTTTCTGTTGGCTTGGCTGGATGAATTTCATGCTGTTGTTGTATGTATTTGTTCTTTTATTTCAGCTTCACTTTGTCCAATATGTAACATTCCTCAAAAAATGTTTACATTTTTTGTTTCTCCATATACCCAATTAACATGAGATATCTGATTCTGAAGCATTCAGACACTTCTTTCTCATGGCACCAAGGTCAAGCCCCAGAGAATCCACTAGCATTCAATGTGACATGCAGCAGAAGGAAGAACTGGACTTGTGCATTTTTATTGCTTCTCTGTCATGTGAGAAAGACTTTTCCCCCATTCAGTAATAGGGTTAGGAAGACGCATGTGGATTGGTAGTTTATTCCCCACAGAAAACATAAAAAACCACTAAGCTCTTGCTAGACAACTCATCCACAGCATGAATACAAATCAGAGTGTGATCATTGGCTTAGTTTAAGCTAAGGCAGTGTACTTTGCAGTCCTCAGTGTGCAGCCACCCACAGCAGCTCGGCTCATGGTGGGGAGTGTGTTTCCTGAGCTGCCTTGGTGCTGTCAGCCGTCAGAACCCAGGAATATCAGTGAGGAAAACCTGCAGCCTTTAACAGTGGTGTTGCATTTGGAGAAGAAGAGGAGGGAAGGAGTGGGGAAGAGCTGGTGTTTGCAAGATGTTTGTAATGAGCTGAAACAGGAATAGGCTGTGGTGTCAGGAAGCTACTGAATAGGGGAGCTGAGCAGAAATGGTGCATTTTCTCGGTGATGAGTTTCCTGGCACAGGGATCATTCAACAAATTCTCCATTCATTCATAACATTTTTTAGGGCAAAAGCATCTGCCGTGCTAGTTCTGAGCAGCACCCATAAGCTTCCTTTCCTCCTCTTTGTGGTGCATTGTTTTGCATCTTCATACACAGTTCTCCACATTACAAGGAAGCAAACCAACAGCACAAGTCCAACGTGGTTTTTCCCCTTGCAGACAACCTTCAAAAGCTGAAACACTTCCTCCAGCATTGGGATATGGAGTTTTCCGATGGCGCTTTTTTATTTCTCTTTTTTTGTTGTTTGTTGATTGGTTTTGTTGGGGTTTTTTGTTGCGTGTGTCATTTTTTAATTTATTTCGTTTTATAACATGCAGTTACAGAGTCAGGCACCGCGAGCACTGTACCTTGTGGCCTCACTTTCTTTTCCTGCTTTTTTCCTCCTCCGCAGATCCCTCATCCCGGCAGCACTGATCAGTCCCATACTTCCATGCAGCAAGGTTTGCACGTCCCTCACCCCAGCAGCCAGTCAGGGCAGCCATTACATCACAGCGGGCCTCCTACCCAGCAGTCCCGGCAGCCGCCCCCGGCCGCTTCTAGCAACCATCCACACAGTGACCTGACCTTTAACCCCTCCTCAGCCTTAGAGGGTCAGGCTGGTGGACAGGGAGCACCCGACATGCCGGAGCCCTCGCTGGATGTAAGTCTGTGTCATACTCTCATCTGCCTGCCATAGCGTGTGCTTGGCCTCGCGCGGGAGGGCGGGGAGGGCCGGGGCCGGGCCCGCTTCCACAGCACATGCCATCCTTTCATGCTTTGGTACATGGGCACAGGTGCCGCAGCCGAGGGGACAGGGCGCTCCTCACCCGCTGGGAGGATGGACCGGTTGGAGCAGCTGCGTGGTGTGCGAGCCGTGAGCCTCTTCCAGCACCAAGGCAGGCATTTCTCTAGGCAGCGGCTCAGGCAGCAGGCCGGGAGCCGTGTCCTCCTTTCCCGCCTCGGCACTGGTTGGGCCGTGCTCTCCTAGGCCCTGAAGCTGTTGCAGTGCCCGGAGAGGAGGGGGGACACGGCCGTGTGTGGTTCTGACTGGCGTTGCTGTGCCAGGTGAGCGGTGCGCTGAGCCCTGCGGCATGTCCCGGCCAGCAGGAGCAGGGCTGTGTTGGCCCACCCTGCGGCACTGTCTCTGCTCCCTGCAGCCAGAAACAGTCTGTGCCCTTCCATACCTGCTCTTGTGGGTGGCTTAGCAGCACGAGTTCCTCCTCCAGTACACCACGCAGGAAAGTAAACAACAAGGACATTTTCTGCCTCCTTAGCCACCATGGGAGGCAGCTCACAACTAAACGAAGTCTAGTTTTACGCCAAAAGTAGTCGTCTTCCATCTCTTAACGTCAATTCAGTGGAGTTGGAAGTTACTTATCTGAGGTATATCTCTCTGGTTAGCCATCTACCTCTCAAAATATAAATCCTCAGCAGTAGGATTGGATTTTTGTTTGAGTCATGCATTCCTGTATGTGTATCTTCTGTCTGTTCCAAAGTCTGCTGCTGCACAGTTAATTTTCTTAGAGGTATGTTCGCTTCTGTGCCTTGGATTTATA
This sequence comes from Oxylabes madagascariensis, assembly GCA_013400675.1. Lineage (NCBI taxonomy): Eukaryota > Metazoa > Chordata > Aves > Passeriformes > Timaliidae > Oxylabes > Oxylabes madagascariensis. Next base: position 54,919 of record VYZR01031113.1, read on the forward strand.
TCTGTATTTGCTGTTGCTGTATACTTGCATCTCCCCTGTCACACAGGAGCACTGGGCTGGCAGGTAGCCTTGCAGGGGAGGGAAGGGGCTAGGGGACTGATAGAAGCTTCAGGATGCTGCAGGAACTGTGATCAGTGAGGCAACTTCTGCTGTTTCACACAATATGGCTGTGTGCACATCCTTTGGAAACAATAGTTTATGTGGCAGTTGGAGTTCTGAATCCTTAAGGACCCTGTCTGAGCAATATTAAAAGGTGAAATAAAAATGTTGGTTTTTTTTCTTCTAATATTTAAGAAACATACAGTATTTTGTTATGGGTCAGGCACCCACTTCTTGGTGAGAAACAAAGTACAAAAATCTGTACACTTACCACAGTACTGTGGTTATCACTGATGAAGGATTGCTGATTTCTGAATGGGAGGCAAGTGCTGTACAGTGTGGGAAATAAACTTACTGGAAATACCTGTGATCCTGATAAGATGGATTGTTTTAATGGGTGTGTTGTGGAACCCAGCTGAATAAAGTCCCATGCAGCAAAGCAAATGGGGCACTGTACGATGGGCAGCTTGGTCCACTCCCTACTGACACAGTCATTGTGCAGGAGGTCAGTGAGATACAGTCTAAGGTTTAACTAGGTTAAAGAATCCACCTCATATAGATGCAGACACAGAAAAACGGGATATCTGCATGGGTACCTTGGACAGCAGAGGCTCAAGACTGAAATCACTGGTTAGACCTCTCCATTTGCAATTCAGGAGCACAGGGTACAACTCTCCAAACTCTACCCTCAATCTGGCACATTCCTGTAGCTTCTGTCCCCATCACTCCCTCGCAGGCCCTGGCACTTTTCTCTCTTGTCCCTGCTCCAGCACAGCATTCTCAGCTCCCAGCAGGTCCTTCCTGAGGTCTCTGCTTTTCACACCAGTGGAGCAGGAGCCCAGCTGTGCTGCCTGACTCCTCTGACTGAGGGAAGCCGAGATCACCTTCACAACTAAGAAGACTTCAACTTCACACATACTGAGCATATTGTTTAAAACTTCCACTTTTCTTTAAAAAGCTTTTTAAAAAATCCCCTGTATACTGAGTCTCAGAGACAATTTAAATTTTTAAGAATGAGTTGCAGAATTGTAGGAAAAATTCAATATTTTTTTTATTTCTCCACACTTGGTGGGGCTGCCATTTTCTTTTGGACTTTTTTTTTTTTCATTTTGGACTTTTTATGACATACTCATAAAAAATTATGATAGGAGATGAGGTACATTTAAAAGTCTCATATCTCTAGTACTACAACAATAGCATTTTTACCATTAATAAAAGAAGGTGGTCATTTAAGAAAAAGATTCCTTCTGGGAGATTCTCTTTATGTAAACTTGACATTGCATTTTTTCAAAATGCTTAGAAAGCAATAAATGTTTTTCTGCGTTTCATGTTTAGCTTATTGAAAAATTTGTTCGTCCATATCATGTTAGAAGATGAAGTTTCATTTGCACAAGAGTAATAGAAGCATATACAGTATTTAATTGTTAAATGGGAACCGGTCAAGCTTTTGGTTTTATAATATTTGAAAACATAGAACAACTTAATTTCTTGTACCTACTATTAAGTGTGTTAAAACAGTCCATATTTTTCCTTCTTTACCACAATACAGAACATAAAAGGGCTTTATTACAAACTGTTCCCTGCAATTTTTTTTTCTATGACACTTTTATATTTGCCTAGGAAAGGATGAGATGCACTGTAGAGCAGAAAACATTGCCTGATGCACAACCCAGGAGTTACGATGTGCTCGTCATCTGTCAGATCAAAAAGAATGTGTTGTGATTTTATACTTGGAATACAGTATTAATGGAAATACAAACTGAAGCCCCAGAGCTATTCATTTTGATGCTTTAAAGCACTGTGCAGATTAGGGCATCTTCTGTTGGATGGAGTGTTACACCTGTGACCCTCTAAAATGTCTGGAATTGCATGTAATGGTATAGTCAAGTAAGTACTTCCAACCACTGTAAATTCCTGCCACAGAAAGGAGAAGGACTTGCCCAGCTGCCTTGCCACTCCTCTCTCCATACTTCCCAGTTTTTTTCCACTTTCCCTGATTTGTTGGTTGCTTTAACCCCGGGTGAGTTCCTTGCTCCAGGTCACTGTCCCAGAGCTTAGATCAGTGCACTGAGGAGTTACTGAGGGTGAGGAAGGGAGAGGCTGCCTCCTTCTGTAGAGTTGCAGGCTTTGGGTGGCCATCAAACTGAGTGAGAGCCAGACCAGCCTTTGCTGATCTACCTTAAAGCTCAAATATGGATTACTCAAACTGCATGTTTCAAGCGTTTATGTAGTGTTTTATAGGAAACATCCATAATGAGCATTTATCCAGAAGTTTTTGTCAGCATCACGAGCCAGGCAATATGATGGGGAGGTGGATTGAGAAACCCTAACTGAGATGATAATGTAATTCACAGGTGAAAACTGAGTCACAGAGACTTTCACAAGCAAGTGGATACTGCATCATCTGAGGGTGTTAGGCTTGTGACACTGCCTTCTGTTTTATTTGGATATATTTTTACAAAAAACAGATTCCAGGAATGTGTGGTGTTTAATCCCTTTTTTTTTTTTCTCAGTTGTGTTTCTGTTATCTGTAATTTTTCTTCTGTCTTTGTATTTTATAGCTGCTTCCAGAACTCACAAATCCAGATGAGCTGCTTTCATACCTGGATCCTCCTGATTTGCCAAGCAATAGCAATGATGACCTTCTGTCTCTCTTTGAGAACAATTGAAACCATATGTATTCTCTCATCCTTTTCACTTGTTCACACGTGTGTGGCTGCACAGCGAGGAATCTTAACACTCCTTTTCCACAAGAGAAGAAAAAAAACCTCACAACTTGATCCAATGGTGCACTCCCTGCTTTCTTCATCTCAGAACTGCTTTTGTTAGCTTCAAAGACTGCGAAAGTGACGGGAGAAAATAATACAAAAGTTAAATAAGTGTAGTAATCTCCGAGTCTGCCATGCTACATGTGACAAAGAAGCATAGACAGTTGTGCAGCTATTGGAAACCCCATTTGGTGTTCATCCTCTAGAGAGAGAGTGCCGTGATAAACATAGTGTGAAGTATCTTGGCAAAACCGAATCTTGGCAAGGGAAGAAAAATCAACAGAATGGAACTGTCTTTAATTGACCCGTCTCAGAGTGTCTTTACAATGCTTGTTCTTCCATTTTTTTGAAACTGTATCTCCCTCTACCCCACCTCTCCTCTGCCCCCCTCCAGCCATGGGTTTGCCTTGGAATGATTGCCCTGGCCACACACAAAATGAAAAAACCACCTACAAAGCTCAAAAAAGCACAAATCCTACAGTCAAGTGGCAAAGTTAGGGAAGACACACAGGCCTGTCAGAGGGAGCCAGCAGTTTAGCTAATGCGCCTTCAGTAACAGAGTCCTGAGATCTTCAGGCCGCAGCCGTGGGTGTCGGGATTTCTGCAGGCGCAGGGATCTTAAACCGCCTCTTTGCAGAGGAGTCCTCTGGCCCAGCACACAGATTGGAAGCACCCAGGAATTTTTTTTTAGAAGTTTGCTATGTTTAGGGATTTTTGTGATTTGGTTTCAAATCAGTACCCTTTCTGGCTGCGTTAACATCCAGCTGTAGAGATTGCTGTAATAGATCTTTTTGCCATGTATGCCATACATAATGGAAAAGAGAGGGAGGGGGGATGAAAACCAAACTGTTCCTGATTATAACCTACAGCCTTCAGTGCCCCAAGAGTTTGTGTCACTGTCTGTACTGCGCAATGCATAGTAAGACAAGCTGGGTTGAAGGCAGCGAGGAAATCATTGCAGGATGGAGGGAGACTAACATCATTATCTGCATAATTATTTTTAATAATCAGCTTGAGAAGGGGCATTGACATTGGACAGACGTCTTACAGCTTCATTTTAGTTTTGCTTTGCATTCTGTTTTTGTGACTGTTACAGATACTTCAGCCTTTTCCTTTTCTCCTCCTTCAGTTTCTTTTTTTAAACTTTGGCTGCTGGGATGAGCTCTTTCTCCTGAAGGACCGAGCGTGGGGAGAATAAGTACTTGTCAGTAGATTGCTACTGCCCTCAAGAGACCCTGCTGCCACAATTACTGTCTTGCCCCGTGATCTTTGCTTCTCGTGTGGTTGCTGCTCCTGCATGAGCTTCCTATTGCTTCTGTGCCCATTTCTGTGCTCTTTGTCTCTCTCTCTCTCTTATAAATGATGTACAGTAGCTGTGTAAGAAGTGCATGTGTGCCAACTTTGCCCTCGTGGTGCAACATTTCAGCTTTTGCCCACTGTACAGTTATTGGTTTTGTTTCTTTTGATACTAAAGCATATTTGACCCTAGTCCTTTTCCTCTTCCCAAATCCAATCAAACACCCTTCGTTTGCTCGCCACAATGCGTTTTAAACTGAAGTGCCAGGCAAAATTTTGTTTGTTCCTGTCAGTTTGACTAGATAGCTTCCTAGCCCTCTGTGTTTAGTTTGCAATGCTGTAAATGGCATGCTCTGTGCTTACGACTCTGGATTTGCTTTCCTCACCAAAGTCATATTTGTAAATTCTCTGCATTTTTTGTTTTATTTTGCTCTTTTTGTTAACGTTTCCCAATACTGCTGTACATGCATTGTGGCATATATATGCTAGTCAGCAGCACCTTGCTGTAGATATTAAAGGAAATGGCGGTTTAGTTCTTTTATTTTCCAGTAGGAGTATTGAATCTGTCAAACGTATTATGTAGAAATGGTCCCACACTTATATTTTTCCTCTTTCAAGTTTTTTTAAGAAAGGCGCTGTTCATTATGCAAAATCAATTATTTTAAGAATTGCTATTGTAAATATCTTTGTGAATATTTTAGTATCGTCTTTGATAATATTCAACATTTTCATGATCTGGTTATACTTTTGCTGGTGTTTTTAAATACCTTGTCTGAAAAAAAAATATGGGTCCTTTTTTAAAAAAGAAAATTGAGGGTTCTTTAACAGAATAAGGGCGTTGGGTTTTGGTTTTTTTCCCCCTATTTTCTTTTGGTAAGTTAGCCCAAATTTCATATCCATTTATGTAATGAACGAATTGCTACATCAGGCAGTACCTGGATAATCAGGGCCCGGCTCTGTCATGGAAACATAATTGTGTTCGCCTAGGGAAAAAGTGATTGCCTAGGGAAAAAGAAACCCCAATTGATCGACCAGCGTTCATTGACTGTGGCTGATCGTGAGCTGGTAATGGCAGAGTTTGTTCGTTTGCCCGAGTGAGCAGAACATGTTGGACCAGCTGTCTGACCAGGTAAAGATGCACTAAGGCAAGCAGCAAATCTGTATGGTACCATATTATATCGCTGTACTGGTGCTCCAGTCTCTGAAACTGGGGCAAAGACACTTAGGGATGTTGGTGGGTGGGGGAGGGAAACAGTATAGTATATTTTATTCTGTTTAGAAGTGTCTTTTTTCTTATGTAGGCTTGACAACCTGTAGAGGATCTCTGCAGAATATTAAAGATACCTTGGTGTAATACATGGAAATACGGTTGTGGTGTGGTGCTGCTATCACACAATTCCTAGGAAAGACCGTTGTTCAGTTCCGGATATGGATGTGTTCTGTAGCCATTTTACTGTAGTAGTTTCCCCCTGGTTTTTTGCTGCATTTTTTATATAGGTCTGGAAGTCACGTGCAGAGGTGGCTAATGATAAACTGACTTTATGCCCTTAGAGTTATTTTTTTTCTATTTGGGGGGTAAGTTCCTTAAGCCATAGGTTTGGGAATAAAGAAGATTTCTCACTATTAGTTGGGACTGGTTGCTCTGATTTTTTTAATTGATTCTATTTCATGTTCCATTCTCCACTGATTCCTGAGCAGCTAAGTTAGTCACCTAAAATTAATTTTCTCTTAAACACAATATTAGTATTTTAAGCCAGGTATGTTAAGGATTGACCTTTTGCTAACTGGTAGTATTTAAAATGTGTCATTTAAAAGTACCTGTTGGAAAGCATAAAGGGAAAAAAGCCCCATAGATATTAGCAATATGTTTGGAGCAGTGTTGGCATCTGCTTTGTACAGTAATAGATAATTAAAGCGGACAGTTGACATCTTTAAACTTACAGAAACGTTTGGTTTCTAAGCAGAACTTAAAAAAGAAAGTACAGTTTTTACCCATCACCCAAACGTTGGACATTTGAGACAGTTTTAAAATTTATCTGTCAGCTAAAATCAGGTACTGTATAGTGAAGTCAGTATGAAAAAGCTTCTGAAAATTTAGTTATTTTTTTATCTGTTCACTGCCGTATTAAAGTTTAGAGAAAAAAACCTAGCAAATAGGGTAATCACAGTCATTTATTTTAAAGCTTAATTATTATATGAGATTCCAGTAGTATTTTTCTTCTTTTTTTGTTTGTTTACCTTTTAATTGTTTCCCTATGGAAGTTCATCTGGGAAAGAACCCACAGAGATCTACAGTTCTGCTGCCAAGACATTATTCTAGGACTGACAGTACACGCCAGTGTCTGCAGCGGAGACTCAAGGGACAGCTGTACATATGTAAATGACAAATAGAGACATGTTAACAGAAATGCATTCATTTTCCTTGGAATGTGCATTGTTTTTATTTCGCAGGAAAAAAAAGCTTGAAGCTCCATCTTATGTGGAAAATGAATCCTGTTTGTTAGCGTTTGTGGAGTCTCAGCATTTGTTCCACTTTCACTTCTGTAATATACTCTGATCCTTTGTTTTGTTTTGTTTTATCTACATGTAATATTTAGCTTACGTGTACTAGTCTATCACCTGTGTATTTTTAGGGTGCTACAGAAATAATGAAGAAAAATACGGGGATTAAAAAAAAAAAAATTGTAACCAAATTCATACTTTGTACAATTTTTGATATCACGATCAGAGGAGAATTAAAAAAAAAAATTACAATCTGAGATAACATGCAAAAATGGCCATTGTCTTTGTTTGTACATTGTATGTACAGTACAATGCAATCATTTCATACTTTAAACTGGTCAGAAAAAATAATTGTGATTTTTAGTCTTGCAAAACTGTATGTAGTTAGATGATGTGACAACCTAATATTTATCTAATAAATATGTATTCAGATGAAACCTGTATATTAGGTGTTCATGTGGTTATTTTGTATTTAAAGATCAAATTATTTGCCTATTGCTAGACATTTATATACTCTGTTGTAACACTGAAGTATTCTCATTTGCTCATGTTAAATTTTTTTTTCCTAAATAAATTTGCAAAATTAAGGTCTGACTAATTGGCAGCTGCTTTGTAAATTTTGAGTTTCTTTTTGAAACCATGAACTTCCCCTTTGCCCTCCCTGGTTTGAGTTAATGTGGAAGTCAGTTGCACAAGGTGTACCTTTTTCAGGGAGCAGGACTTGGTGCAGGAAGGGAAAGGCGGGAACCACCCTGGAGACAGAAGATAAAAGATTATGAATGCAAACATGGGATCACACAGAAAAAAGTCCCTGCCAAGCAACGTATTGGTAACTTGCTGTTCAGTATGCAGGGCACTGCCTCTCTCCCAAACAAGTAATAATTACTTTGAAATTAAATCTTGATGTGCTATGAATAACCAGAAAGGATGTCTTCTCTCTGGGATTGGCGCACGTGGACATATTAAACATCCAGCGCCTTTGTTTTAAATTCTTCCAAGTTTGATACTTTTCTTTCAATTGGAACCTGTCATTAAAGTGAAATTAGGCAATTTTTTTTCTTAGTGCATCTCCATCTTAAAGTTGAAGCATTTAGTTTCTAAATGCAGCCTTTGAGTTACGAATCTGTTTCATTTATCTACGTGTTCAGCTGTAAGCAGCCTGAGTGGTGACACAAGGAGTACACACAGGATATCAGCAACGTGCACAGGTCCTGTCCTGTTGGAGATCTGCACCAAACGGAGCCACAGCCACAGACATCACTCACTGCAGCTGAGAACTTGTTTTAACAGATCTACTCAGCATCTCTGTATTTGTAGATGGTGTTTATGAAGGTGTTTAGGGTGAACTCACCTCTGAAATACATTCAAATACCTGAGAACAAACAACCATTTCACAATATGAGTATCTATGCAAGCAGATATAGCAATTGTTCCACACCTCCACAAGGGCACAAGTCTTTGTTGTTGATTGAGATATACACAAGTGTATGTGTGTTTAAATATATATATATGTGTGTGTACAAATCTAGACTGGGGATTTATTTTCTCAGAATTGGGAAAAATCATTTTCCCATTCCCATTCCTGACTCTGAATTTCTGCCTTCCTTGGTGGCACTACCCATTACAGTGGACTTTTTAGGATAACATAATAAAACTGAATTACAGTGTACACAACAGTGAAACAAAAAGTATTTATCCATTCCAGCCCATAATTAATAACTATTTTGGTTTTGGTATTCTGTTTTTCTGGAAGCTCCCCAGAAGTGTCAGCAAGACATTGTGCAAACTGACTTTGGCACTGTACAGCTGGAGGAAAGCACAGAGACCTGGAGCGATGTCCCTAAGTACTGTACGTTTTTCAAGCTTACTTTGAAGTCTGCGGAGGCTGCAACAATGCTGAAAGTGGTATTTCTCACAGATGTCACCTGAGGAGCCCAGGATAGGTAAGATGTGTGTATACAGTTGATGCTGGTGTCTCCTGTCCCATGTCCTGGCAGGGTGTTCTGTGTGTCATGCACTCTGCATGCGCTTCCAGAGAGCCACCTACACGAGTATCTGTCTGTGACTTACTTCTCTGTTAATCCACATGCTAATCAATTGTTGAACAACTTCAGAACAAGCTTGTTTCCCTGTGTTTCTTCTCTGCCCTTCCTCATCAGTATGGATCTCTGTTTCATGTAAGTTTGTTTGTGCACATTGTATTCTGTTGCCATGCACTTGATTGTGCTTTTTACAGGAGTAACACGTTGAAAACAATTAGAAACATGGAACGGGGACAGACCCCTTGACTTTTTTCTGCTTGGACAATGGGATGCTCTGTGCATAGAGCTGTTAGCTTTCATTTAAAGTAACCTAGTCAGCACATAAAACAGCTGTACAACTCACCTGATATTCTACATATAATTTTTAATTTGTTATCCTTCTCTGTTTCCCTTTAAAATTAAAGAATGTGTTTTTACATTTGTGTACCTAGTCTTATATTTGTATGTGTAATTAACCAGAACTCACTTCTCTTTCATCTGCTTAAATTCCACATCTGTACATATCTTCCTGCATTATGAACCTTTCTTTTTTACATTTTGAATCATTACCAATGTGTCACCTTATTACAGTTTTCCACTTTGTGTCACCAAAATCCTACTGACTCTTTTGTAGAATATTGCTTCTAACATCTGTCATTGCATCAATGCACTATTCATATTTGTTCTGTCTAAAAAGAGCACAAGATTTTTCTTGTATTAGACAGACCACCAAAAGCTTCTGCTGAGATACCTTGTTTCCCTCAGTCTACAGAATTTTCCAGGAGAACAGAAAAGTGGCCCCCAAGGAATCAATGATGCAGTTTTGTTTTTAAAGCAAGCAGAGAGCAATCAGGTCATAACTCGTGCAGGCGTTAGCACACAACGTGGCACGGGTGGGCTGACTGGTTGGTTTGCCACGTAGTTCATCTCCATTTCCAGATACTACTTGCCTAGACCATAATTGGTTTCCTACAATTTAAGTACAGCCTTTTGTTAAAATCCTTCACTTTCATGGATCAGATGAGATAAGGCTCTTTCTCCTGTCTGTTGAATATGTCTGCTTGGCTTGTCCAGTATCTTTCCAAATACTGAACTCACCATACTTTTCAATTGATCCAGTTACACACAGCAAATTCAATGCTTGTATTTACCACTCCTAAATACATTGGCTTCCCTGCACCTTTTTGGTTCTATTAGACATCCTAAGAGGTGAATTTAGGATATTAATTATGGTTTTCCCCTAGGTCAGAGTTATTTTTAATTGAATTTTACAGTTTAGACTTTCCAGTTTGTCCATAACTGTTTCATGATATTGGGTGTTTTAGATTTTATTGAGAATATTCAGGCACATTTAATTTGTCACCTTGACTTTGTCACCAACATGAATATATTGATTATTGTGAACACAGAGACAGGTTGCTAATTTTAAGAAATTTTAACTGGATGAACACTAGAAAAAAACAAATATAATTTTTAGATATTTTGGTTTGTAAAAACAATTGAAATTCCCCATATTTATTTAATAAATGCTGGAAGCCTTAGTGTGTTTTTAATGCATATTTAAATTTATTCAATTTTTTTATGTTTCAAAATTATAATCAGTGCTCTCTTTCCTTACTTCTGTGTTTCTCAGAATGTACATTTTTAAGACATGGAAAATCAGTGAATTTTACCCATTTCCCCATCTGGTGAGCTTCCTAGTTAGTGACTGGCTGTAACACTCGGTTCATACAGTCATTCAGAATATGTTCCTTCACAAGAACTCCTAGCAGTTTTCCTTTACAAGTTAGGAATGATGGTCCGTGTGGGAAGAAGCGTGGCTTCCATATTGCCACTATTAACCTGATTTGCAAAATGTGCAAAAGTGCCACTGAGTCAGAGAAGAGAATTTCTTTCCCTTAGCTTTGAAATATTTCACCAAACGCTTCATTATCCAGAGATGATGTTCCTTAACTGTAAATGTGACACATGCTAATTTGCATCTGACAACTTGAGAGCTCAGTTGGTGGCACATTGTGTATTCAGGTGATGGTCACATGCAGTTATGTCATAGAAGTATGTCATAAAGTGCCATGTAACTCATGTAGTACTGCTGCTATGTGCTGAAAGTAAGCAATGCTTTCTGTAGGGAAATGGCAAAAAAGCAGAGAGGAATCCGAGATTCTGTGTGGTGAGGTTGTTTCATTACAGAAGAACTGGTGGAATTTTTCTAGATTTGTTACATCTGTAAAGTTTTTAATTTCTAGATATTCTTGTTCAAACTGATGTTATCTGACCATTTTTAGCTTCCAACTGTGAAGTTCCACAACTAAAAAATATGTCCCAAACCTATGATTATTGTTAGAATTAGTTTAAAGCAGACAGGATAATTCATCTTGTACAAGGTACAGAGGCAGCTGTTAACTCAAAGATATGCTATATAAAATATATATTATATCTATATTATGTATATAGATACAGGTATAGATCTGTATTATATATATATAAAAGATACATATTTATAGATTTACACACAAGACAAACTCAAGGAAAACCCAAGTCTTTACCAGGCAGCCAATTAAAGCCCCAGTCTTACCTAACTCATAGAAGATGAAGTATCATGACTAACCAATTCTAAAAGTATTTCTGATACTATTCCCTAATTACTTGTTCCTCAGACCAGAGGTGGTAAATTAGCTGCACTGATCCCTGTAAATTTCAAGTTGTTACAATTGAATTTTCTGTGGTTTTAAAGGTAGAAGGACTCCTGTAACTCTTAATATTGTATTTTAAGTGTGCAGTGCCTCTCCCCGCCACAGGTGAACCACCTATCGATGTCCTGAAGATTTATGAGGCCATTGGGAGTAGTAGTTGCATTTCTGCTGGAACCTAAAAACAGGCATTTTAAATGTCCTTAGTGCTTTGCCAGGTTGTTGAGATCCATCTGTTGGCAGCTGTTGCAGTGTATGGACAAACTTCTGGGAAGCTGCAGGCCCTGGGCACTGCACAGAGGCACTGTGACACATCAGCAGCGGGTTGCCATGCATTATGCAGGGAGATTGAGTAATGAATTCCGGGCAAGCAATGTCACTCAGAAGTTCTGAAACGAAAATGCTAATCACAGCTGTAAAGAGCATGAGTGGATTGAGGTTTTTCTTGTATGACTATTTGTAGGTAATTAGTATGAAGTCATGTGGGGAAACTGCTCCTTTATGTACAGTGTGTGCTGGAGAGAATGTTCATGTAGTGAGCTGAGTTACTACAAGTTCCTAAGAGGAAACCGGGGGGAAATATTTATTAGCGTTTTTTCTTTTTATCCCTAAGTGTACCTATGTGGCCACTCTATGCCCTTTGAACTCTACAATTGTAGAGTTTAATTTCATGCTGCAATCATTTAGTGTAATGGAAAGGTTTTTCACCATCTCCCCCACTCCAGTCCCCATTCATAAATAAATGCATATCACAGACACAGATCACAGAGTTTCTTTCCAGCTCTTCACTCGTCTTCTAGCTTAGCCTTGAAGAAAAAATTAGGCTGAGTCTTTTGAAGTATAACACATCCACGCTCTGCAGGTGGAGAGGAGGAATGCCCACTGCAAATTCCCGCTCTCCTCATTTAAAATCAAGCTGAGTACCTGTATGACCTCTCCTTATTCTAACAGTCCTGATTAGCAGAGTCCTTGAGATAACCATGTCTCGTATGTGCAAGGGTTCTTACAATGAATATCAAAATCAATATCGTGGGAATTCCCTGTATCACACTACCAAGTGATGTACCTGTGCAGTGCACTTAATGATGGATTGCTGCAGCCTGTATATCAGCTATTTGCATGGTCCAAGCACACAGCCCCATGAAGAGCAGATCAAAATGGGACACAGACCATTCTGAGTTCCATGTCGTTGCATTCTTGCCGTTGGTAGATTGCAAAATGCAATCTTATCACATCTGCCAACAGCATCAATCCAAGATTAACAATTAACCTACCTTCCTACTTTCACAAATGAGCAGGCATGCCGTTGGACAATTAGAATCAGGAATGTATATCACCTTTTTATCAGTGCATTGTCTGTCTGCTGGGGTAACACCTTTTCAAGACCCTTGAAATCAAAATTCCCAAATTTTAAGTCACCTTTCAAGCATTTATTCTTTCTGTTTCTTTGGAAGGGCCAATTGACCGCTCTTGTTGTTTCCTGGCTGTCTTGGCACAGTGGTGGTAATATTTAATCGGTTATTGAATAGTATTTATGAAGGCTTTTAAGTTGCAAGTAATGTATCAGCATTAAATTCTGTCATGTATCATTCAAGGTTCTTTTTCCTGTGCAGAAATTTCTCTGCTACAGTGTAAGAAGGGTCCTTTAGTGGGTAGTTTTTTAAATTATCTATATAGAAACTTATTTCAAAAGGGCCCTCCTCGTTTATCCATCTCTAACTTCTATGTAATTTGGGGTAAAGGAGAGAAGATGATGAAACCTGTAAGGATGGGTACCCATATCCATGATAGCTCTGCTGAACCACCTCTTTTGACTTTGTCTGCACCCGTGCTCTGTTGCCTATCTGGTTTAGTGTGGGGTGCACTCTTTTTCAGCTCAATGTACTTATCTCCCTGCCACATGTTGCAGAGTTTTAACAATGAACATGCCTACAAATGGATGTGTTCAAAGCTCCCCTAAAATCCTATCAGGTTGCTGAGCTAGCTCTAAGCCTCATTTGGCAGTGATATAGTGGCCTTTGACAGTTTTGGAGACCTTTTTCTGTCCTTCTTAGAAAGTGACCTCAGTAATTCACAAGATCCTAGTCAAGCTGTCTGCGTGAGTTGTAATTCATCTGACTCTACAGGAGTAGACCATAACAAGTGATTTAGTAGCTCTATTGCATAAACCTGGAGATAATAATTCAGTCCATATTCTTAAATTAAAAAAAAAAAAACAACACTGCTGTTTTGTCTTCTCACCAAGGCCTGCAAATGACAAAAACTGCACTGTTTGCTCTACCAAAGCTGTCCATGAACTATTCTGAGCAAAATAGTTCAAAGCTGTTTCAACTGTGTTTCCTAAATGTGAAACAAGATGGTCTTTTCTTTTGCTCATCTTTTGTCTTGTTTATTAAATAATAAATCCTTCAGGGCCAGAACTGTCTGTTGTTATAGGTATAAACAGAACATCTAATTTTGATTTGGGCTTCTAGTAGCTACTGCAATTAAAACATCATCAAAAAGGACTGTGAGGTTTTTTATGGTCACTAGAAAATTGGTTGATGATTAGATTAACAGCCAAAATTTACCAAAAATGGACTTGAAGCTAAGAAGCTGTGACAAGCTAGGGAGAAGTGCTGATATAGCTCTTATTATGAAAAAAAAAATCACCTTTAGATTATTGGTAAAGAAATAGAAAATACCAGCATGGCACTGTATTTACAAAGTAAGTCATTGTTCATCCTTATCTTGAACACTGTGCAAAGATCCTCTTATCCCAAAAATCCGTAAAAGTGGAACAGCTCGGAGAAGGATAATAAAGATGATCCAAAGACATGGAAGAGCTTCGTAATAAATAATCATTGAGTTGGCTGTGACTCTTCAGTCTTGAAATGAGAGAAGAGCTGTAGGTTTGTATGACAAAGATAGATAACAAACAATTTTTCTCCTCCAGCACAAGAAGTAAGGCACATTGATGAAGGTAATTGGAGCAATATTCAAACAGATTCTTGATGCTCTGGGCAGCAGGCCTGTGGAAGGGCAGCGTCCAGTTCATCACCAAGGAAGCTGCTGATTTAAAACCAGTCCAGTAAGTGGATAAGTACCAAAGTCACATCCAGCTCTGCAAGTTCTTTGAAGTGAAAGCAGTAGCAAGTTGAAAGCATACTGGCCTATAATACACCCCTCCCCCATTTCCACTCCTCCTCAGGCATTTCTCTGGGCCCTCAGGACAAGATGGACCTTCTGACATAGCTTTATATGGTTCTGTAGTTACAGAGCATGGTACCTGCTATAGTCATCCCTACAGCATCAGCAGTTAAGGGTCTCCCTGGAGTGTGTGCCTGAAAAACAGTGTTTGTCCAGGATTTCTCAGTTGTTTGTAATTGCACGTTATAGTTCTGCCCTGATCTTTGTGGTCATGGCAGTGCCTTGATTGACAGCTTTCTGTTGATTCAGTGAATGTCACCGATGAAGGTTCTTTTAGATGCTTGACACAAAGAACTTAGGTAGGATGGGAAGTTACGATTCCTCACACAGGGACTGTCTTTGTATGATTCTGTTATACTGTATTACATGGTTGCATTACTGTAACCTTCATTGAAATAACTCTTATTTATAATAGAAGAAATGTGAAAACTATTAGAATCATGCTTGATTTCCTTTTTTTTTTTTTTTTTTTTAAGACATGGCATTAAGAATTTGAAGAACTTTTAGAAGTATTTATATATGGAATCAGGATGGAAACTGGAGAATTCAAAGTAATATCTAAATATGACATACGTACTAAGTACATCTAAGTTGCTAACTTAGGAAACCTTAAAATTATATGTGTTGTTATTTTCATATAAAACATGAACGATATTTCGCTCTAATACACCTGGACGCAGTTCCTCTCTTTTGTAATCCCTCGGGCAGGTTTGGGCTCTGGGGCGATGCGGAGGGCAGGGCCGGGGTGCCCGGGCTGCGGGGTGACTCAGGCACACCCGCCCGTTTCCAGACGCGTCAGTGCCGAAACTCCCGGGCGCTGTGGGTGACGGGCGGCCCGTGACTGCCGTGTGCCGCCGATCCCGATTATCCCGCACCTGGGACAGCTGCCCCGCCAAGGTGCTCTTCGGAGGCGTTGTGTGGCATGAGGAAATTTTAGAAACTCCCCCGTCTCTGTCGGTCCCTGGGGTAAGGCGGCTGTGAGGAAATGTGCAAAAAACCCTAAAAAAACCCCACACGCAAAAGGACAAACGAGTCCTCCCCAAACGGCCGCTTACAATGTGCAATGGTGGGCGGGGAGGGGCAGCACTGAGGGCAGCCGGGGCGCGCACGTCCCGCTGCCGGGGGAGCACGGGCTGACCCCGGCGCTGGCAGCCGACTCCCCGCCTTCAGCCCTGTCCGCCCCGCCGGGCCCCGCGCTCAGCCCGCTCGGCCCCGCCGG
>VYZR01031114.1:8347-28358 GCA_013400675.1 Oxylabes madagascariensis
AGGGTTGGTAATCTCCTTGTTACTTAGTATAGAACTTCCTGGGAAGCAGAGGGGTACCCTCTTTTGGCAGCAGGGGAAATCACACTCTACCTTACGTAAAGGTAGATTCAGTCCTCTGCTCTTCTCTAAACTCACTGCAGCGATTTGCACTCATTTCTACACTGGATGTCATCTCTGAAGTGTCTCTTCCCAGCCCCCTGACTAGTAATGGTTGCAGACCCATTTATCACAATGGTCCCCAACAGACTCTGTGGACTCAAACAACTGCACAGTGAAAACACAGCACTGCTCCAACAGTTCTGTAGTGCAGCACCACACGGCCCCAGGAAAATGAAAATGCAAAGTNGTTCTACACGCGTGAGTAGTGACCCACAACAGTGAGAATTGTTCAGGTTGACACAAATCCTTTAGCTCAAATGGGAATTAAATGTGCAGGCTTTGCATCAACTTACTGCACAAGGGTGAAGGTCAATGTGTGTATGGNGGATGGGGAGAGGCCCCTTCCTCATGTGACTCACCACATACAGGAGGACTGTCCAGGCCTGGGGCTTGTCACCTGAGCATATCTCAGTTTGCCTTGTGTCTGTAACTGAGATTTCAAACTAAAACCAGCAGGTGTCTGAGTGGGATGATGATATGGGCTCCTGCTGTTTGTGTTGTGCAGCACCACAAACACACCAGGAAAATGAAAATGCAAAGTGGCCACCCTGTTGCCAGTATTGCAATGAGGTCGTGCCACTTGGTCAACTGCAGAAATGCAGTGAACAATTATGGTGTGACACAGGGTATTGTGTGCAGTCTGCTCTGCCAACATGGTCCAACCATGTACCAAATAACTCTGTTCGTGGGGCTGGACAAAGGAATTTAAAGTCAAGCTAACAGGTCTGGCATTATCTCACTAATTGATTAATGACTGTTATAGAGCTGTAATTCACTTGAGTTAGAAAGAACAAAAATTAATGTGTACCAACATCTCTGTTTAGACAGCTCAGCATTCTTAGAATCCTTTATATTCTAACACCTTATTTTTCCAGCATGGTGTTCCAGCAGATTGTTCCATTGTTTTTTTGAATTATTACCATACCACAATTATCTTTGAAGGCTGGAGACAAAGATAAATCTTCAAAGATGAGCTCATTACTAAAGGGAAAAGGAAAACCAAACTCAATCTCAATTGAACTACAAAATATGCTTTGTAACTTCATAAATGGGAACAGGCAAGGGAGAGAAGTGGATTAATGCTGAATTTTTCCATGCTGCTTGACCTTCTTCCCAATCATGGATAATCTCTTCTTTCTCTCTTAAAAGAAAGAATTTTCATACTGCCTTCATATAATGCTGTGGTTTTATACTGGAACACAGCCTGTGTGGAATTCTGGACCCAGCACATCACTCTAATATAGTTCTATTCATTCAAATATGTTCTATTAGAGATAACTGTCTTAAGCAATAATTAAAAGCAGTAAAAGCATAAAAGAGGAAGATAATGTCTCCATACCNAACAGGCAAGGGAGAGAAGTGGATTAATGCTGAATTTTTCCATGCTGCTTGACCTTCTTCCCAATCATGGATAATCTCTTCTTTCTCTCTTAAAAGAAAGAATTTTCATACTGCCTTCATATAATGCTGTGGTTTTATACTGGAACACAGCCTGTGTGGAATTCTGGACCCAGCANCCGCTAAAAGAAATGGAACTGGAACTAAAAACAGAGAAGGGCCCAGGGTAAAACAAGTGTAATAAATCCAGCAGTTATGTATAGAGACCTTGGCCCCAAGGGCTCTGTCATACAAATATTAAGTATTGTGACTAAAATAAGCAAATCTCCCCTCAACTAAGGAGCATGGAAGCAATAGCCTCTCTCTTGTCTTTGCACTGAATACTTCATACATAGTAGGAAGGCACAGATGGATGCAANATTCTCTCTGTTGTAAAATTTAAGTGAAAATCATTCTCAGAAATGATTTATACAAGACAAAGTTGAGAGCAGTTGAACTTGCAATAGGAGAGAAGTAAAATGCAGAAGTCTAGGTACTTTTGGTAAAACAGAAATAAATGCATTTTTAAACATATGTTCACTGAATTGAAAACTTTCTGTGCAACTATAATTTCATTTGAAGTGAAAGAGAGGATGTCATGAAGAACTCAGAAAATAAACCCTGATGTCATACTCTTGATCTCTTGTATTCATCTGCACCAAGTGTGGAAAAGAATCCATACTTAATGGAGATTTTTAAATGGTACAGGAACTACTGATTAACTCAAACTTACCAGATGCAGAAAAGATAACAAAAACTGAGAGCTGCTGTACATTCAACATGACAGCAATGCCCCATCCTTGTTCACCATATCACTCACAATGAGGGTGGCTGGAGAAATCTAGAGAACAAATCTCTTCCAAATGCACAAGTCTGTTTAGAAATCTTCAATCTAGACAGTATTGGAAAAAAAAACCCTTTATGACAGATGTGCTTTTGTGCTACTGTATCTAAGTCTAGAATTATTGGAACACACTCTTCAGGCTCTGTTCCTGAAATGATCATATCCGCCCTGTGGAATATAACTATTCAATGTAGTTGGTAATAGACAATGAAGAGCTTTTGTTGCTTTGGGTTTTTTGGGTTTTTTTGTNGCAGATTTCAGACAGGCTGCTGGATAACACAGTCTGACTGATAAACGTGCTGTGTGTTGGACTAACTGGAGATCCTGCCTGACAGTTCTATTGGAGTAGGCATTTGTGATCCATGCCTCGTTTTACAATGCATAAAAACGCTAC
Organism: Oxylabes madagascariensis; assembly: GCA_013400675.1. NCBI lineage: Eukaryota > Metazoa > Chordata > Aves > Passeriformes > Timaliidae > Oxylabes > Oxylabes madagascariensis. The sequence goes on from VYZR01031114.1 coordinate 11,122, forward strand.
TCTTCATAAGCAAGCAGTGCATTAATTTTTAGTATTTTGACAGAAACTGTTAAAAAAGGTCAGGGGGTTTTTTTAGACAGAAGGAAATAGACTTGGTTTTTTTGCCTTTTCTAGGTCTGTTACTAGACTCAGTTGTTTCCACTCTTGTAATGTCAATGCAAATGGACTATGCTGCAATGTGGGATGTAGTGCTTTAAGTTGTTACTTAGATACTCAGTACCAGCCTGTGCTGCATCGCTGAGAAAAGACTGACTTACCAAACCAAGNAATCATGGGTCTATTGTCACTGCTACAGAAGCTGTTTTTAGTGCCTGCTATCACTGCATGGCACAATTTCACCCTATCTCTTAGCAAGGGAGATGCCAGCCCACTTTAGCATTCACAGTGCAGAATAACTTATATTTCTCATTCCATCTCTGTACTTCAAGGTGAAACAAAACCAAGTAAAGTGAACTGGAAACAAAGAACAGTGTTCTTACAATAATAGTAAAAATTTTAATAATTAAAATTTCTTACACGTCTATATAAGGAAGAAACTATAAATTTCCAGCTTCTCTGTGCATACTGTGGGCATTGGAAAGGCAGGAATAAGTGTGATAAAGGTTGTCTTGTGGATGGGGGTTTGTTGTTTGAGTAGGTTTGAGGTTTTCATTCATCCCATCAGTCATTGTCATCCCCCTTCTAATTCTGAGAACTGAAGATACAGAAAAAAAAGACCATCCCCTATTTTTCATGCCAAATTTGTAATCCCTAAAATGTAGTGTCTCCCTATACTTCTTTAAAGAAAATATCACATAAGATATAATTACCATTAACCTGCAGCTGTGAGTGCACAGCATTTCCACAAACCAGCACACAGATTCCAAGCTGGACATCAAAAGTAGGAAAGAAGGAAAAGGAGGGAGGTCCCACCAGTAATGTACATGAGACAAAAGGCTGCCTTCCACCTTTATCATTAAGCTTCATCCTTCCACCTCCCATCTCTACCCCCTGGATCCTCTCTCCATTACTCTTATAGATCTGTGCTTCATGGTTGGATGATGTTCATCCCAAAGTTGATCCTCACAGATCCTTTCAACCTGAAATACTTCTATTCTATTCTATTCTATTCTATTCTATTCTATTCTATTCTATTCTATTCTATTCTATTCTATTCTATTCTATTCTATTCTATTCTATTCTCTCTTTCCTATCCCTTCCATTCCAGGCATACTGCTTCTGGGTTTACCACTAAGCAGGCCAAATGCTTAGGAGAAAACTAAGAACCATCCAAAGCTGGTGGGAGGACAGCCTAGAGGACAAGCCACAGCCCCTCTGGAACATGGCATGAGGAGCACTTGAGGGCACAGACTACAAGCAGAATGGCTTAATTCCCAGAGAATTCAGGAGTCACAGTAACAAGTGAAAACCTTTGTCAGAGGCTAATAGCTGGGCTAAATGTTTACTAGGTCAACAAAAAATCCCCCACTGCCTGCCATGGTGCAACTGAGCTGTCAAAAAGCAGGTCTGTACTTCATAGACTAGAACTAGTACTGTTTTTCAACTTGAAAGAAATGTTTAACAGAGCACAACAATTTTTTTCCATTCATAATTTCTGACAATAGAATTATTGGATATTTTAGCTTAATTTACAAACTCTGAATTTCAGATGGGTACCACAGCATATCAAACTTCCATGCAAATTATTATTTTCTCATATCCTTAAATCACTGAAGGGCACTGTTTTCCAATGAAAAGCAACCAGCAGCCTTGACTCTAAGCATTGCTCTGGGCCTTATGACATTTAATTGATGATATAAAGGAAGGACTGTTTTCAAAGGTCATATCCAGGGATGCCCTAATTTGATAATTTATCCTCTCAACTCTTACTCTTGTAGAGGTAATGTGACCACTGGGTGCACCCTTGGGCACAAAAGGGAAGGTGCACTGGGCATTTGCAGTGCTCCTGTGCCCCCTAGAGCACTACATTGAAGAACCTGGAACTGATTGAGATTGCTAGGGATGCAATATAGCCCATAAACATTTAAAACTGATCTAATGTAATGAAAGGTTGGGAGCCTTATTTGCAGTATTTTAATCAAAATTTCCTGTCTGTTATGCCCCTCATATGTCCTTTAGCTGGAAGCTTTGTGTAGGAGCTGTAGGACTATTTATAGCAGCCCCTTTAATCGCACATGGGTATTTATAAAGCATCCTGTCTAGTGAAGGCTGCCATGGTCTGCTTTCATTCACTTCAGCTGATAGCGAAGGCTATATAATAACTGGGATAGTGAGGTGGACCAGCAAACCAGACAGCTTGTCTCTTATGTTTGAGTTTCATATATTCTAAAAGGCTGAAGTCAAATAGTAGTGCAGCCATTTAGGAAACAAACGTAGCAACACGGACCTGCAGTTAGTATAACCTGGCATTTATGTCCACTGAGAGTCTTACATCCTGTTCCATAAATTCCAGGTTAACAGAAAAGAGACATTTTCAGGCAACCCACAAAACAGATGTCTGTAACTGCCACAGGCAGAAAATATAGTTCAAAATTCTGCACAGTGTCAAAGCACTGATGTTGAGATAAGCTCTCTATCAGTGATTGATTTGTAAATTAAAACACCGACCATTCATTAAATGACACATAAGCAAGACATAGCCAAGTGCGTCTAAAAAAAAAAAAAAATTGAAAAATAAGCAAAACAACAGTTAAAAAGCAGCCATGAAATAAAGCCTATCCTACAGGAAGGAGAGGCTCTGGATCCATTTATCCAGCATCAGTAAAAGCAAAATCTTCCTGATCTCAACCCAAACCAAAATGGACAATTGTTCCATTCTTTAGTTCCTTGAGGCTATTCAAAGCTATCCATACTATGTGACATAAAAAATTTTACCTTACATGCACACATCCCTATCACAATTCAGTGCTAACTGTACCTATTTTTTGTTGCTCCTTTACAGTATTTCTCCTGTCTCATTTCAGCATGACTGAAAATCTGTGTTCATCTCTTAGTTTTTATTTGAGGCATTAATCATGGAATCTTTTGAGTTGTAAGGAATCCACAAGGATCATCATGTCCTACTTGCAAATGAATGTCCACAGAGGAAGAAATGTACCCTTTTCAATCCAGGCTTCATTTGTTTTCTCAACAGAAAGAGAAGGCAGAATACTGTTGTGTTCCACACAGCAAAGCTTTTATCATATTTAAGATGCTATCTAATAGATGTAAGAACACAACACTTAATTTTTTGTAGCTGCATTAACTACCTGATCTTGTTTTGTATGTTGGTATTTCTTATAAAAACAGGAAAGAATAGAAAAAAAAGGAAAGCCTCTACAAAATTTTTAAGACCTTTGTTTTCAGGAATTACACCCATATTATTTCTCTGTTCTGTTTCACAATAAGGTAAAATTGTCTGTCTAGCATGAGGATAGATGAACTCTTTCCCATATAAAATGCAGTTCACAGCGCTATTTACAGAGCCATAAAAATTAATTTATTTCTCATTCGGAAAATAAAAAGGCTACTTTTCTTTTTAGGGAGTGTTTGTAGAATTTTGCCATTCAGTCATTATCATCAAATTATGTTCCTGTGTGGAGCATGACTACCCAATAAAGACAGCTATTCAGTGCAGAGTGATGACATGGTACTCTGCGCTATTTCAAATGGCCCAGGTACTACCAATATTTAATCAATTATATTAACAGTTGCTGATAAATGTAAAAGAGTGCAGTTGATATTGCATAATCAGATAAATGGATAAAGTAATAAGAATTATATTTGTGGACAAATAGATTATTTTGGAACACACTTCAGTCATGTTTTCTTCAGTATCAACAGAGTAATTTTGTACAAAGTTGTAAAGAAGTTTAGGAGTAATTTTAAAGCTGCATGTGAAGTTCTGTTGCCCTTGATCTCAGTGTGTTTTAGGGGAAATGTATTTATCATTTATCAAGGATAACTCATTTGGTCAATGGGCCGTGCCTTAACGCACAGTGAGTGCCTTCTCCTTCCTCTGAGCAAGGCCAGGTGTTTGCACACACTTCTGTGATCCATGGCCAGAGTCTGCTGGAACTTCCAACTCAGTTCTGCCAGGGCAGCTCTCACTCCCTTGTTGAAATTGCTATTTCTCCAGTGGCCTAAATTTAAATGAACTCGTTCCTCATGGGCTTATTTCTCATTTTTAAATTCATGGGTTTAACAACCTCCTTTTTTAAAGCCTCCTCAGCAGCTGTGCCGGCCCCTGGGTCACAGAGCCCCATGCCCTAGGACAGTCTCTTGGAGTCTCCCAGGTTGACATGAGGTTGAGATGTTGCCCAGCCTGACTGTGCATCGGGACACACCTGCAGCAAACATTCCCTGTTTCCCAGGCCTTCCTCCTCCCTCTACACTGACCCCCTTACTCAGGCCAAGAGGAGGCCAGGCCTCATGCAAAGTTCCAGCCCTTTGAGCAGGAACACCAACCCCACGGATCTTTGGCCCCCCAGGCTGGGACCAGAGCCTCCCCACAGCTGGATACACCCATGCCTGGCCAGGCTGAGAGAGCTCTGTCTCTCCAAGGTGGGAGTTAGCTCTCTGAAAACTTGTTTCCCCGGAGTCCTGAGAAACAGGAGAAGCTCACAAAGGCAGGAGAAGCTCACAAGGCCAGGCGTGGGTAATTAGCACAAGGGCTTCTTCCCTGCTCGGGGCGATGCTGGCAGCGCTGGTGGCTGAGTGGTTTTGTAACCATGTGCCGGTTTATATAACATGAAGAGCAACCCGAGGAAGCAACCCGAGTTACCCTTTGTCACTGCAGACTTCATCTTCAGGGATTTGCTGGTTTTCATTGGATTCTGATAAATGTGCCAGCTAGACATGTTATTCTATTTTAACAATTTTAAAACAGGCAGGTGGCTCTGAGAAATTCCTTAAATTTGTCCAAATCTTGGATGCAGCACTATCTATTGGTGCAGTTTGTATTTCAGAAAAATGGCCTATAATGCTCTTTGTAATCCAATGAGACCGTGCTGTCTTGCAGGATCTGGATTGCTTACTAAACATCAAAATACCATTACCACATCCTGTAGTGATGTATGGCAATTGCCTGTGTCCTTTCAGTCTTGCCAATTTGCAGTACTGCCAGGGTTTCAGCATGGTATATCCTATATGTGGGACGGGAATTTCAGAAATTTATATTTTGCACCTCACCCTCAAAATACCATTGATGTACACCTTTGTCCATAAATACCTAAATATCTTTAAATGTGTGACCAAGCTAAAGAGGGAGTTAAGTGTGAAGTCTCAGTTGAATTTCAGTAATGTGTGACTACGTATCACCCTGGAAAATTCCATCAAAACCTGTTCCTTTCTTGACTTCGGCATTTCTCCTTCATTTGTCCTACATCTGGGAACATGGGGATAAGGATGCTTTTTTTTGCTCTCTCTCTTTAGACTGATTGTCCTCACCTCAAAGGGTCTGTCTCAGTCTGACTATAGAATGTCTGGCAAAATGCAGCCACAGAATTCATGATGTAAAAATGCCAGATACCAAAATTAAAATGATTTCCAGTATTAGCACTCATCACCCTACTGTCCAAACACAAAAGATAGTAATGTTACACTTAAGAGCAACTAATCTCCAAAAGTGGGATTGTTCATGTATTTTGCATGATAACTGAAGTGGCCTGATGTTAAAGACACTAGGAATGCAACAGTATTTTAAATTTTCCTGGTCCTGTTTAAATTCCTGTATTAAAACACAGCAAAGTCTGAAGTCAGAAAAAAACCTGAAGCGATCAACGGGGATGTGTTTAACTTTCCACTTGTGCTGCCCCTACTGTTGATTAAGGCTTATCTACTGTTTGGTGTTAGTCATTAAAAATAAAAACTACCAACAAAAAACCAGAAGTTATGGAGCACATAGCGCCGCGTTCCAGTCAAATGCTTTAGCAAAGGCTGCTATTATGAAAAGGATTTTCTAATAGGGGGAATAATGATCTTCAGATTCTAACCTCCTGGCACGGCAGCGAGATTTATCAGGAGGGGCATGTGACTGGTTAAGACACACAGCCCCAGCTTGAAGGAAACAGCTGCTCATTTCATGCTTTAGCACTTGGCAGCTGGACAAGGAAGGGTGATGTTTGTGTTGAATACCTCTGCAGAACCAAGTACAGTAAGTGATTTTCCCTGTTTTTGATTTTTTTTCCTAAACTGTCACTGTTTTCCCATTTTCATCCTAGACCTTTCATAAAAATACTTGAAAGGGTGAAGCATATTTTTGAAACTTCACTGATAAGCAGTCATTCATGCTCATATTGCCTGTATTTTTCTGACTTGTGATTAACAGCATTGTTTTTGGTCTTGTGGGAACAAGGCAGGTATGGTATTTCGCCCTCGTGCTAGCCAGGAAGGGAATATGGTGCTTATTTACTCAGATGATGGAGTGAGGAGGCTGTTTATGATGATTGTATTTTCCTTTCTCTGTAGAGCTAGTCAATAGGTAGTGATGCAACTTGAGTATAGAGAAATTTCAGTGTTTGGCTTAAAAGTACTAGTGTAAGGAATTGACAGAGGTACTCCCTCAAAACAGTGTGATCAATCTGAACAAAATTGTTTGTGACTGGTTACTTCCTGGGGGGTGAATGCAGAGATCTTTTTGAAAGGAAAAGGCAGAAGTAGAGAAATGCAGGAGGACTGGAGATGTACTGATTAAGATATTATTGAGCCATTCTGAATAATAATGCATAATTAGATTGTGAAGATTGAAAAATCCTCCCTAAAAAAACAGGGAAAGAGTCTCCTAAATATCTCTAAGTTCTTAATTCAATTTATTTTTGGGTACTTGCATGTTTTGTGGTTTTGCTTCATGAATGATTGATGTCCCTGTCTGATAATTTTTACTCTTATGGTCTGAAGTTTTCTTTTAAAACCGGAGTGTAGGATACATAAAAAGGAACTTTTAATCAATTATTTACATAGAGATGAATCAGGTTTCTTTGGAGGAAGACTTAGTAGGAACGGGGACAGATGAATGAGTGATGGATCTTGATATGTGGTAAGACTAAGGTGCTCTGGGGAAGGTTAAAGAGGGGCAGGCAGAGCAGTGGGGTCCTGTTGAGGAAGGTCCAAGAGTAAACACTGACAGGTTGCATGCAGTCTCCCCTTTAAAGGTGGGGAGAATAAGTTTTTCAAAGATTTCTCTCATAAGAAAGGGAAACATTATTTCTCTTTGAAGACTTTTCTTTTAAACCATAGTTTATGATTTTGACAGTTAATTGAAAATTTTATAGGAAAATGTCAATCGGTTTCAATTGTTCACAAAACCAGAAGTCTGTGTGGCTTCCTGCCTGTTTGTGTCTCCAAGGGTAGGCTGCCTTTGAACAAAGAACTGAAGTACCCTCAGCACGCTGCAACACTCCCACAGGGATACTGTGGAACCATTAGCGGAGCCTACAGGTCCTGAGGTACCTGGTGTTGTGTCAGGAGCCCCTGCTGCCCTGGCACCTTGGCTGCGATGGGGCCCCTCTCGCCTGTCCACATCTCCATCCCATGTGGGGCAGGGAGAATAACTTGCTTCCTGTCACTTTTTATTCTGATCCCAGAATAAGTTCATTTTTCTTCAGAACTGTAGGAATTCTGCTTTTTGAGTAACATTATGCCATGGTGTTCTTGTTTCCAGACACTGTATTTTGTATTTGTAATGAGTGCTCTCTGTAAAGCAAAATGTCCAGGACTGTTGTAAACCTAAATTACACCCCAAATCCACTGGAAAATAGATATGAGCTCAGTCCATACCTGCTGTAACTTCTTTGTCCCTGCTTCTCCACAAGCACTGTGCCAGTGTTGATGCAGAACCTTAATGTAAAGCCATATGGCTCTGCCCCAGCTGGACTGTGAGCCAGCTGTATGTGCCTCTTGTGCAGCTGATCAATTCTCCGGCAGCGCTGGGAATTAGGTGTAATATAAAAGAGACAAAATGATGGTTACAAAGTGAACATTAGATAACTGCACTACTGAGCTTGCCTTCAGGTGATAATGCCTGAAAACATCTTGTGACAGTGGTAACTGAATTGTCTCAAAGAAACTGAATTGTCACAAATTGAGAGCTCAGTTTTGTCCCTCTTTCCTGTTGGTTATAAATGTAATTTGCAATTAAGGAGAATAACTCATCACTTGGATCTACAAAGTTTAAGATAAAAACCGCTGCTTCAAGCAGGGTCATTACTGTATCTGATTCTGTATTAAATTCAAGACTCATGACTAGACTTTTAAATTCTCTGTCTACAAAATGAAGAAAACTTGATCAACATCACAAGATTCTCAAGAGTGTAATTGTTTCAATCCTTATCACTTACTCATTTTGGTAAGAATATTTACTGTTAACCACAGCCAGTGTACTTTAAGAAATAAGTGCAGTCTTCAGGCTCTCCTCACTTTTTAGCTTTTCTCATTAATTCTAACTTCAATATCTGTCACTGCAACACCAGTCATGGAACACCAGTGGGGCACACACTGATTTTGCACTCAAGCAGAAAACACAACTTTTGTACCACCACCTTTTTATATTATTTGATAATATCCTGATCTCATAAAAAACAATGCTCAGCTTCTTAAATATACACCCCCATTATGTTCCTGTAAGTCAAGGCAGGTCTGCATAGGCGTGAAGCACAATAATTAAATTTCAGGATTCTTTGTTCAGGGAAGTGCTCTGCCCTTGCATTTCCCCTTGATGCATCTCTAGAAAGTCCAATATATAACTGCAAGTTCATACTGGAATTTTTTTATTACATTGTACAGGAGATTGGGTAACAGTGGGGACATTGCTGTTCCTGTGCAGAAGCTCAGTGTAACTGAGAGCGTCATAAGGTTCCTGTTAAATCTTTTCCCTTCACTCTGAAGAAATGATATGGGCAGCCTGGCAATTCTCTGAATGGCTATATTTCTGCTCTGTATCAAAACCTCTAGCTGAGGAGCAACTACAGTTGTGCTAGCCCCTCTCTCTAGTTGAAAATGCCATTGTACCAAGGAGCCACTCCCAGGATATTCCTGAATAAAGAGAGGAAACTACTTTTAAAAATACTCTAAGGGCATTTGTGTCATTTTCTTTTTTTCCTAAGCTACCCAGGCCTGGCTACAATACATTTGTACAGGTACTCTAAACAACTTGTGCTGAGAGTTTTCTTTTAACACATTTGTGGTTTATTCACTTTTCACTGCTGAATTTGATAAATTTGTTTTCATGTTGGCCCTTTCTTACAAGTCAGAAGTAGTAAGGCTTTATACCTTAGAGTTTGGATCAAAAGCCTGAAACAAATTCTCAGGTCTTCTGGTTTTGCTCTTCACTGCTTTTCTCTGTGTTTTTTCCATTCAATATGAATAGCCGATGAAGTAGTACTTTTTCATTAATAGGCTTTCTTATTGGTATAACATATCTAAAAACCACATGATCACCTCTAATAGAGGTGTTGTGATGGGGGGGGAGCTTTTCTTTTGTAATGAATGTAAAAGATTATCAGCTACAAGCACCAGCAACATCAACAAAACAGATTTGGTGAGTCCAGTTCAGCTACAAAGACTAATCCTGCAAATACATAGGTATTTGCTGAGCTGAATTCATGAGAGATCCCATCAGAAAGTTCAGCTAACCTCTACGTGTTTATGAGGTCAGGATCAACGTGTGGGTGTGTGGAAATACTCACAGGGCTGATGTTTACAGCTCAGCAGAAAATACAATTACCCCTGAGAACTACTCTGGTTGTTTTGGTGGCCATCTGCTGTCTCACTTCTCTGAATAACTGCTCCCCTTGACCACATTCAAATAAGTGAAATGGTTTGACTCTCTCTACAGAGTACTCTCCCACCTGTGATTTATGTATATGCTCCTTATTAATGATCTGGAATTTCTCGGGCAGGGGCAGTGGGCTTCAGTATCTTGAGAACCTGCCAGGCATAATAATACATGCAAATTAGTGAGACCTGAGCTATTCTTGTTCAGATACCTCAATACTTAGTTCCTGCAAAGAGAAAATAACTGTATCATCTTGAATTAACACAAATTTAATATTAATGATTCAGCAGTATGTCTGCTTTGGACTACCACAAAAGTCATACCAAGCTTAATATACAGTTGCTGATATATATATATATATTGAAATTACATGTTATGTATATCGATACATTTCCATATACAACTCCTTCCACTCCTGTTAAAACTGCCTCTCTTTTCAACCCCTTCTGTGGAAACCTGTTCCTCTCAGAGCAGTGATGGACTTGTGCGCGGGGGTCTGGTGTGCAGGAACGGGATCTCTGAGATGAACAAGGGTTTTCCATTATTTCTGAAGTATATTTTACCCCCCATGCCTGAAACAGGTTGAAGATTTTCAATATAGAAATCAGTTCTAGAGACTGGAATATAAGAAAATCGTACATTATATGGTCAAATAGACTGAATATGGCTTGTATGGGGGGTATTTGCATGCTTGCTAAACATGTTGATAAGTCTGCCTTTGACACGTGACCAAAGGTTCATATATTCTTTGTCACAATGCTGTGTTCTTGTTCATGTTCTTTAGAAAGATGGACATTTCTCCAGCTTAAACTCTGGTCTCAGCAAATTGAATTTTCTTAATCTGAAGTATCATTATTACAGATAGGCTTGTATTCATAACCCATAATTCACTTAGGTCCTCCCAATCCCTAATCTTGGTGCTGGTTCGTGTGGTAAGTTGTAAGTTTCTCAGCAACGCATTGTTCGAGCCCAGAGCTTGTTTGGAAATTTCTGGTGTTGTTTGTGGGAAGTAAAAAAACCCCGTTTTATGCAAATACATCATTGATTACCAGTGGGGAAAATTCCATCAGAAAAAGTCTGCTGATAGGGCTTGAGTCAACTCACTAGCTGGATATATAGTGATTTTTGTCCTCCAAATCAGAATAGCCATGACATTCCAGCCTTATCACACTGTTCATGAAATAGCTTCCTTAAAAGACTAGTAATAATCTCCTCTGCTAAAGATGTCTTGCCTGCTTTAGCTTGCTTACTCATGTTCTGCTTTGCTGAATTCATGAACACATACTTCCTGGAACAGCTGCCACCCTTCCTAATACTCTCGGTTTCCAGGCCCTGCCCTAATGACAGTCTGTATATTTTTATCCTGAGTAGGAATTGGGGCAGGAACTAGAATTCACCTTTTCCTCCTCTTCTTGAGTGAGTGCTCTTCACCTTAAAAATTATACAGTCATGCTCTTGCTTGCTTGCTCCCTGCAGACCAAAGAAACTTCATTATTTCATGTAAGATGGAATTACTCTGAGTCCTGAGGATGGTGAATCTCCTCTGCAGTCTCAGCCAAGACAGCAAGCAATCTGCAAACCTTCCATTAACTAGAAGAGTTGATCCTGTACCTCTCATAGCTTTAAGGAGTGTTCAAAGCTCTTGCAAAAAGATTTTGGGCATCATGACTGCACCTTTGTAGTGTGGGATTGGCTTGTTAGGTATGACTGAAGGGTGCTTAGCACAGACAAGGCAGAGGACTTCTGTGTGTACAGATCCCAAAAGGATTTAGAAGTGACCTAAGTAGGGAGCTTCTTGATGTTACGGGCTCAGACTTTAATATCCAAAGTGCAGAAAGAGGTTACAAGCTCTAGACAGTCACCTTCTGGAATGAGAAGGTGAGAAATGAGAGACCAGGCTGGGAAACATACCCCTGGATTCAGGCCGTAGAGGTAAAAGGGAGCCAGGATTGGGGCTCTTAATCCTTCTTCTGGATCTAGTTCTCAGCTCATACTGCAGAACTAAAATGAGAGATGTGGTTTTCAGATTAGCATATCTCAAGTTTGCTTCATGATTGTTTCAAAACGTTCTCCTTTTTGAATACTTGAACTGATTTAATGATATTGAATTAGAAATTGGTGTGAAATTTGACTTGAGCATGGTTATCTGTTATACTAGTGCTTATAGAAATATACTTTGCTCCTGTAAGTAAGCTTTAAAAGGACAGAGCTGTTTTGAAAACCTGACTGCAACAGCAGCCAGTCTTTCAATGCTAAATAATGGGAGAAGAAAAACAAGTCTCTAAGCCTCTAAATCAGCTTTTAAATCAAGATTTTTCCAACCCCTTCACCTAATTTCTTCCCCTTTCTTGACCACATTTTTCATTTGATACTAGCTTTACTACATAGCCACAGGATTTTTTTTTTTCCAGAATTATTGGAGTTTAGCAGATCTGTATGGAAGTTCTGATAAAGTCCCTAAATTTGATAATTACATGCTAAGGAGTAAAGAGTTATGGGTGTCCTCTATAAATTCAAAACAAACAGGTTTGGATTAATTCAATAAGAGTTGCTTGGGATGGTCTGAACTGGCCACTGCAAAGCTGTTATAGTACCAATTAACTGGCAGGGTTTTATCTACCACGCCAAAATTGTACTGGGTGCAGTTTGTGATTCTCAGCTGTTACAGCTGCAGCAACTGTTCTTGTTGCTTTTCAAATAATGGTGAATCTTTAGCATACATGAGCTTTAAAGTATTACAGTGTGGTATCTTAAGACATGAGTTTTGCAAACTTAACCAACGGGTTTTGATAAGGTTTGTTTTTCTGAAGTCCTGTGGTAGTAGTGTGTTCTGTGGCTGTGGAAGTGAGATATTTGTGTAGCTGCAATCCTGTCTTAAATATCTTTCATACAATAAATATATAACTGCCAAAATAATAGTAGCAAAATAAATATCAAAGTTGCTTGTTTGAAGTATTACTTATTAAAGCAGGAGCTGTAAGATGCTTTTCCTCTTTTTTCTTTGAGATTTTGTTTTTACACTGCTCCTTCCCCTTTTTCAAGTTGTCTTGCTGTTCTGTATATTTGTATATACAGCGCATTCTTACGTTACTCTCTTTTTAAAGAAGGCATTTAACTTGTTGGCTGCAAGCTGTCTTATTGTTAGGAAGGTATGCGGTTATTAATAAAACTCACTCTGGTCCAAGAGCTTGGATATAGGAATATGGGAACTGTGGTGACACTATTCTCATATCCTGTACTCTGTAGACTTCTTGTATCATAAACAGTTTTAGAGGTTTGCTGTTTCTTCATGTTTGTACTAACCAATGCTTGTTTCTTAGTAGATTGCTTTGTGAGGAAACAAAGTTCAGTCAGCTCACTGATGGTTGCTTTGTTACCTCTGAAAAAAGAGTACAACGTCTAGTCAGATGCACTAAAACCAGCTAATAATCTCTTTACTGCTTTTCTCTGTTGGAGGCTTAGTGTTTAAAAACACTCTTGGCCCAAGAAGCACTGTGTGCCTGTGTTTAAAATGCTCATCATTAAGAAATATGAAGCTGCCATTGTTCCACCCATCTTCCCAAGGGAAACTTAGAAGCAGAGGTGAGAAACTGCTTACGGATTTTGATGTCCAGCCTCTGCTGACAGAATTCCAAAAAGAAAGATACTGGATCTCTCCTGACCTCTGGGCTGTGTTTTTACCAGCTTCTTGCAGGCCTGCTTGCCTGTGAGTCGTGAGGCACTGGTGACTTCTGCAGCTGCAAAACCATAGCACCACCCAAGCCAGGCATCCCTGCTTGGTGTGAGTGTGCAGGAGGCTGCAATTTGCATGGGCTCCAAGGGTCACGCAGCAGGTCTGTCTGTGCCATGTGTCTGTCACTCTTTCCTAGCGTGCCATTTGAATTTGCATTCTCTCCCCAAAGAACAGCGGCTCTCAAATGAATGGCAGCTGCCGCCAGGACTGAGAAGGATATGCTGGCCATTAGCAACTGGTCCAGCCACCCTCCTAGTGTGGGTCCTATTAACAGGTCTGTGGGGAAATAGCAGTTACATGTGAACCATTTTCTACGTTCATCAAAGGGAAAACAAAGGATTACCCGATTACTAATGCACCGTAACAGCCAAATGAGCAAAAGCAGCCAAAGCTCTGTCCTTTTAACTCTGTCTTGCTCCATCTCAGACATCCAGTTTCCCATTACTTAAGTCTCTGAAAGCCTCTTCCTGCCTTTATTGTTTTGCCAGTTGCTGCCTTCAATTTACTGCACTGATAAGTACTTCCCACGCTGTAAATATATGGTCGAGGCATTTCTGAAGGCAATCTAGGTTTTGATTGTAGTCACAGGAGGAAGGGTCAGCACCGAAACTGCTCTCACTACACAGGGAGACCCCTCCTCGCACTAGGGTAGGTAGAGATTGTGAATTCATGAAGAGAGATGTGAGGGAATGTGGGGGTTAACAGGACTGAAGAAGAAAAAATGAACATGCACTTAACTTCTTCTCACAAGGTGATACCCTTGCTGTTAGCAGATGTACAGTAACTGCAGTTGTTCTTCAGTTTGGAAAAGGTCAGAAACCAGAAAGAGAGAGAAATCAAATATGATCATCATTGCTGAAAATGATAGCAGGTAAGTAGGAGGTGTTGAATTCTCCCTAGTGGTATCTGTGACTGCAGATAATGGTTTTGTCTTACCTTGATACAACATAGCTGCAGAGGTGGCCAGTGGAAGAGGGGGAGTGTTTTAAGCTTTTACTTTTTGGGACACTTATCTATGATCTACTGTTTGCATGACCAGCACGAGCCTGTAGGGCTTGGTGGGCTTGAGAAGCTCCATATGTGTCTGCAATTCCTGTGGCATCATTATAAAGGGTGGCACAGATGTTGGCAGTGTGGCTCTCTCCCAGTGTGGGGCCCAGAAAGTACTGTTCCATGAGCAGTTAGCCTACAGTGGGAAACAACTGGGAAATACAGAATGATATGGAGTGAAAAGGCTTTGTCTAAGGGAAAAATTTATTTAGAAGCCATGGGTTTATTAGACAAGAACGTGATACCAAACTTAATGAATTTTAATACAAGTTAAATGTTCTTATGACTACTCTTTGCCTTAAAATTGATTGAAAAGTTGTGTGAAACTAAAAGGAGTGCTGACTTCTAAAACTGTCATAACTCTTGAAATATTTAACAGCTTGAAAGAAGTCAGTACCCAGGGACTATGCTGCTACTGAAAAATTTTGTCTTAGTAAAAAATACAAGACATAACAAGCATTGTGGTAGGCTTTCAAGCAGAATGTATGAGAAAGTCTAGGCAGATAGGGCCTAGGATTTCTTAGTAATCTAATTAATAAATGAATGTGATTTTTCTGGTTTGTCTTGAAGAGAACATAGCTAGTTAAGGTAAACAATAATGAAATATTAAAATATTTTGTGGCAGATATATGGTAATAAATCTTCTGGGGGTTTGTCTTTCAGAACCGAAGGGTTGATTACTTCCCCAGATTTTTTTTTTTTAATAACTAAAAGAACTGATTTTTGCTTGGGCTGGACCAGCCTCATTACAGACATGTAACAGTGTAACCAGTTGTGAATATACACTGATAAGATGTATTTTAACCCTGACTTGACTAGGCTAACAGAGCAGACTTACTCTTGAAAGATGCTCTATGCAAGTCTGTGAATAGCAAAGGTAATTGCCAAGATTTTCTCGGAAGGCTTACAGGCAGCAGTATAACTTGTAGGAGGTATTCATGATGTCTTTCTTGGCTTCTGAATAAAGATCAAGTTAGAGTGTGTGTGAAACTCTTACTGCTGTTGCTGTCCTCTCCCTCAGTGCTGGAGATCTCTAATGTGTCTGAAGCACAAAGGTTCTCAGAAGAGCTGCATCCCCTGCTGTCACACATGTTAATCGAATGTCTGATATTGGTAATTGGACTTTACTGGGAATAGCAAAATCATTTTTGTGACAAATCTGCTGAGAAGTCCAGCTGGGAGTTTTCCTTCTTTTGAAAACAAACTAAAGTCTTCCTTAGCTCTCCTTTTTAACCTGATGCATTCTGGACAACTCTACTACCCTGACCCATGGAAAGTGGAAGGTGTCATCAGCATAGTCTATGGAACAAACCAAGGATGTCTGCTCAGATTTTACTGTCATTTATTAGCTGGAGTTAAAATTACAGAGGCAAATACAACAAAGTAAATACAGGAAACAAATATAGAAGTGGATGGGACAAACCTAAAGTATGGTAGATAACCAATTCCATAAAATGCTAGTATTGCCATTGGGGATGTAACCTTTGTTGGTTTTACAAATCCAGTTATTAAGGTGCCCATTATTTTAGGTGAATTATAAGGGAGAAAACCTGGGAGTGGTGGTGGTAGAGGTGTTATGTTGTCTCTGAAATCATCTTGGTTATATTTCACACAAAGGATACTAAACAAAATGCTATCTAAGCAGCTCAAGCCTTAATCAAGTGACTTTCTGATTACTGAAAGCTTTTGGTCGTGTGACTGTCCATTGGCATTCCTCATGATTTCTGTAAGCTTCTCTTTTATCTTAGGTCAGCATGTATTGTATTCCATATGCTCATTTATGAACTTGTACAAGACACCATGGTCTTACGTGTGCGGGTCTGAATCAACAGCTGGGTAGTCCATGTGAGTGGATCCATATATCCACTTGGTTTCTTATCTGTGGCCTTATTAATTTAACCTGTGTTCCCATAGAAGACTGGATGTCTAGGGCTTGAAATGGCTTATAATATCCTTCTGTGCTGATTGGGTGACTTGTGAAAGTAAATATTAAGCTTAGCAGAGCCTTCTCTCAAAATTAAGCATAATAAAACATATTTTGAGTATTTGTAACTTGGATACTATTGTGCTAAGACACAAGTGCTCATCCCTTAGAGGCTGTACTGGATGTAAATGGCAAGTTTTGGCAGCAGAGAGTCTCCAGGAATGGCCTCTGTGGGAGGAGGTGTGGGGCTGCCCTGTGTCAGACACAGCCACTTCCAGCTGTCTTTGCAAGGCACCCCATGCAGCTGAGCCCATCAGCCAAGTTCGTGGCACCTCTGGAAAAACATATTTAAGAAAAGGCAGAAAATTTTGAGGAGGAGGAAACATGGAGAGAACAATGGAATGGGTAGGAGGAGGGGAGAAGAGAGGGAATAATAAGGTCAGAGGGCAAGGAGGTGCTCTGTGGCAGAGCAGGTACTTCTCTGAAGAGCCTCTGGCCCGTTGGTAAGTTCATGGAAGAGCAAGTGCACCTCTGAAAGGACTGTGGCCCACAGAGAGCCAATGCTGCAGCATATCACCAGAGTGATCAGGGAGCAGCAGTGGAGAGAGAAACTGCTGAGTATAGACCCTGACCTTGTGCACTGCTGGTTATCTCACCAAAGGATTGGCTTTAGCTAGCCACCAGCAGAGTACCTTTCCTATCCTCTCTTCAAACAGACATCCCACTCTGTTGTTTAGTGTCTTTTGAGGTTACCCTTTGATCCAAAAAAAAAAAAAAAA